>CM053517.1:37960918-38012754 GCA_028627145.1 Eidolon dupreanum
AAGAGAACAGAGAAACAGGCTTGGGAAGCCCAGTGGGGAGCCTGAGGAAGGTGGGGGCCTGGCATGTGTCCCCTGGGCTGGCTTCTTGGGCAGCCCCACTCTCTGCTGCATGTGACAGAGCCGTGGGCACGAACGGTGTGTGGTCCTGGTGCCACTGTCCCAAAGGAGACAGCCAAGGGCCAGCAGCCGATGGACGCCTGCTGGGAGAGGCTGGCGGGGCCGGGCGCAGGTGGCACCCCCGAGCGGCCCCCTGCTGGAGGACCGGCCACAGTGCAGAGCAGCTCCCCGGTGGCAAAGCAGTCGAGTTGTGAAAAGACCCCTCGGTAAGTTTTTACCCATTCACGTCGTCGGCGTATGACAACACATTCCATCACGATGAGGTCTGACACACTAAGTTCATTCGGGGTTTGAGTGTAACGATTTCTAATTTACAAAGATCGCTATGAAATAAAATGGTATGTGAGAGACGGATGCTATTGCATGGAGACCTAATGATGCAAGATTTGTAAAAATCAGTGAAAGGCTGATGAGGATATTCACGTGCATATAATGTGTGAAGCCCCGGCCTGGAGGGAACAGGTGCGATAATGATGTGTTTCTTCATTTCAGGGGTGACTGATGGGGTGTGCATCACGGCATTTCCTAAGGACTAATGAGGAATATGTGGTATTTTCCCTAAAACGATGTGAAATAATTTACTTTTCAAGAGAAAATCGTAAATGCAAATAATTGTTAGGGGTCTTATAAAGGGTGGGCATGAAGAAAATACCGAATTTTAAAACAATTCTACGTATTTTAAAACGACCCTCTAAAAAAAGCGATCTAAAATTTCTCCCAGCCTCCGTACTCTCTTCCTGTCCTCAGGGCTGGTCCTGGGCATGTGACCCCTGCCGCTGCACCAGGGCCCTGGCTGGCTTTAACGCTCTGCTGTTACCTTATGAAATTCTTAATAACCTTTGCATAGGGAACCCCACATTTCTGTTCTGCACTGGGACCCACAAATCATGTAGCAGGTGCTGGCCGTGTGAACGAGAAATGACAGCAGCTCCAGGTGGCACTGGGGCCCTGGCTTCTGTTCTTACCGCCTCCTTCCCGGCAGGTGGTGGCGGTGGGGGGGGGGGCGGCAAGGGGTGGTGGCGGCTGCGTTCCATTTAAACTGCCCATGCTCTAGCCATTTCCTCCGCCTTTCCTGAGTACTTTCAGAGCGCTGAGAGCAGAGGGAAGCTGTATTTAAGACAGCTACTCATTTGTTCAGCAGCCACTTAGCCAGCACCTCCTGAGTGTCAACTGCCGAGGCCCAGAGAACCCAGAACAATACAGTCATCACCGTAGTGAACGTGTGTGGACGGTGCCATGGGCCGGAAGGGTCGGGGACGCCTCAACGGAAAGGTGATTTTTGAGTTTACTCTTGAAGGAGGGAGGGTTTCCTGGGTGGAGGGTGGTGGTGGGAGCGCCAAGGAGCTGCCTGCTGACTTGATGGGCTTCTTAGGGCTGGTCACTGAGAATACCGAGAATACCGTGCCGCCCGCTGAGGAGTTTGAACTTCAGAGTTTTAAGCAAAGGAGTCGGGTGATCACACTGGCTCCAGGAAGCTGTCTGCCCTGGAGCCTGGAGGAGAGGCAGGGTGGCGCAGGGTGAGAGACCACCCCCCCAGAAGGTCACTGGGAAAAACCTGCTCATTCTACAAAATCCTTAGACTCATTTGCTTTAGGAAAAAAAAAAAATCAAATTTACCATATTTCCCATGCTGTTTAAACAGCTTGAGCCATACTGCCACTCTCTGTTTTCTAACCCAGACCAGTCATTTTTTTCAAAGTCACAAACTCTCATATTTAAGAAAAGTCATGGCGACTTAATTCAGTGGTAAAATTTTAACGACACATTTAAATCAAACGGTTTCTAAAGCGCAAAAACCAGTTTGTGGCCAAGCGTTTTCTATCGGAGGGAGTTAAATAATAAGGTAGGTCAAAAAGAAAGCATGTGATGAGGATTATATGAATAAAATAGTCTCTCCCTCTTTAACATGGCTCCTTACTGGGCGGGTTACTGTAACAGACGTGGTCTGTTCGCTGCCCGTAGGTGACGCGCTGCAGCTGTTAACTTTGTGGCTCGGTGCGTAGTGGCGCTTGGTGACCCATCCTGCCAGAGGAAGAAGGTGAGTCTGTGATCACGGACCAAGAAGACGAGGAGAAGGTTCAGAAGTGATTTCCTCCCATGTACATGAAGCGTGGAAAAATTCAGTTCATTCACCAAATGCACAAGAACTCCGTCTTCCCTTGCAGAATGCCCCCTCGATTATGGGGGACCCGAAGCAATTATGAGGGAACCTGGAGTTCCAGAGAACAGGTTAAAAAAAAAAAAAACAGTGCTAAGACAGTGCAAGTCTTCGCTTTGGTGGGGGCAGGGGGCCCGGACCGCATGGGACGAGGTTCTCTGTGGCCCTCGGAGGCTTGGTCCTTCGTACTGTACAACTCACCAACACGAATGCAAGACACGGTGGCTTCCTCTCTCCAGAGTCCGGAGCTGGGGTCGAGGGCAGAAAGAACTTATAGATCTCAATGGTATTTGGTGTGTAATTATTTAGTGTTGAGGGTAGATTCAAGTTTTCAAGTGTTTTATTTATTTTTTCGGCCACGGCCTAAGTTCTTTGTGTTTAAGTCTCCTGGGAGCCTGTCCTCATTTCTCATCTTTACCAAGCTTCCAGGAGCCTTCGTTTTCCCTGCTTTCGACACAGAATCCCATAGGTCCTCGGGGAGCTGCTTTCCCTGGGGACTCCTGCCCGTCCCTATGCATCGGTCCCATCGAAGCCCACGCTTCCGGCTGCACTTTAAGAGCGTGGAGTGCCGGCCTCTGGTGGCTCAGTTCTCCTTGTCCAGCACCGTCACGCTGGGCCCAGCACCTCGCTGGAGACTGCGTGATCTCAATCACGTTCAGTCAAAAATGTATTCGGTTACAAGGGATCATAGATTACCGTCGACCGTTCTCCCAGGCTTTGGTGAACATCTCTATTCTAGCTGTTAGTAGTTGAGCGATTAAAAATTTGTATACACACAGAGAGAGGTTTATCTGTGCAAGTGTATACGTATCTTTAACATACGCACGTATATAAATAATTAAATGCTAGTTCTGAAATGTAAACACACTGCCGTGAAGATTAGTTTGCTTATTCCTTGTCAATGAAGCTGGAGAATCCCTAGAATTCTCTTCACTTCTTTTGTACTTCGTGTCTGCAGGCCTTCGAAATACAATTATTATCATTTAGAAGTGTAATAATACCAATAAAGGAATGCAAGGATCATACCCATACAAAGTATGAGTCAGGGAAGGTCCATGGTCACTTGAGCATTGAACATGTGCCTTACGTCCTACACTGAACTGGCACAATGGATTGTAGGCAGAGTTTAATAGCTGCCTACAAAGAACCTGCCTCTAACTGAAGAGATAGGTACTAGCTATGACTGCAGAATATAAGAACATTCCCTTCTCAGCATCACCATATTCCATACAGAAATAACTGATAAATTAGCCAATAAAGACAGACGAGGGCCGCACAGAACGAAGTTATTGGTCTCGCGTTCAGAACCCTGACCCGCTTCCCGCGTTATTCATCTCAACCCATCCTTGAGTTATTTCCATCAGCACACAGCCTGCCCCAGGCTCAGTCCTAGGCCTTCAGCTTACTCTTCTGATTCATCCAGTCGCAAATCACTGAATACCGTCTGTGTGCTGAAAACTGCAATTTCTGTCTCCCTGTCAGCCTGTTCATGGGGGTTCTGGGCTCACCTGGTCAGCTGCCACCTTGACACTGCCTTTTGGGTGACTTGTAGGCACTTCCAACTTAACAAAGTCTTAAACTTAACTTCTGACCTTTCCCCAAATCTAGTCTCCCTACCCCATTTCCCCCCCACAGTAAATGATATACGCCCGCCCACGGTTCTCACGTCAGACACACAGGAGTCATTCACCATTCTTCATTCCTCACGTAAAACCATGAGCAAATCCTTTTATGTCTAGTTCCAAAAATCGATCTTGAATCCACCTCTTTCCTCCATCGCTCTAGTTCGAGTCACCATCGCTCGCCCGGCCTGTCACAGCAGGTTCTTACTCCTACTTCCGCTCTTGCTGTCTGTCCCTCAGTCACGCAGCAGCCAAGTGACCTCACAAAGTACAGACCATGACAGTCTCCTTCCCTGACATGCTTTAATGGCTGCCCAATGTAATTCGTGTAAAATCCGTAAGACCTTTAACAGGGCCTCTCTCCAGCTTCGCCTCACGCCCTTCTCCCCTCACCTGCTGCCCTCCAGCCAGACCATTCTCGTTCCGAATCTCCAGTGTGCCCAGCGCTGCCTGCCTCAGGACCGCACATCTGGTCCCTCGGGTGGGCACCCCTGACTCCAGCCCTTCCCAGCGGCTGAGTCCTTCACATCCTCCAGGTCTCAGCTTATCGGTTAAACTCCTCAGAAAGGCCTTTCCTGGTGGCTCCATCAAAATGCCCACCCAGCCTCAATGCACGTGCATGCACGCACGCACGCACACACGCACATACACACACCATCATTTTGTATCCCAACATCTGTTTGCATCCTAAGAGGGATCAGCAAAGATTTGTTAAATGAGAGGAAGGAAGGATCAGTGTGAGCTGGGATGGCCAGGAGAGATTTCGTGGTGGTCATGGTACATGAGGTCATCCCCATGTTAAAGCTGGGGGTGGGGGACACACAGGGGGACAACACAAATGAGGGGATGTGAAACTGAAAAGGGAGGCAAAGAAGAAAGGCCTCAAAAGCCAGGAAAAGACATTTCATCTTGGTAGGGGGAGCAGTGGGAACTCACATTTTGGTCTCCATCGGGGGAACTTTACGATGAGTATCTTAGAAACTGAGTCTGGCAGGGGCATACGGGATGGATTGGAGCAAGGGGCAGTCCCCAGACCAGGAGCGCTGATGGGCTGCGTGCTTAGGTCGTGAAGGGCAGGCTGCTGGCAGTGGTGATGGAGAGTGGACGGTGAAGCCAAGACAGCCGTGAGGGAAGGACCTCCAAGACTTCCTTAGATACCGGGGGAAAGAGGAGGGAGGAGTCGAACACGAAGCCAAGATTTGGAGACAGATAAACCGAAAGAAAGAACCATGACAGACGGCCACCTAGCAATGGGAGGCCGTGCTACTGAGCATCCTCGATTCTGATGCTTAGAAAATCCTGCCACACAATAAATCGGCCTTCTTTTAGCCTTTCGTCTATCCCAGTGCCACTCTTAGGAGTAAATACAGAATAAGGACGATCCTTGTTTCACATGCCAGCCTTTCAGAGAGTTGAAAACAGTTGTTGTGTCCCTCCTAATTTTCTTTTCCCCAGGCTAAGTTCCGTGGTCCAACAATCAAGACCCAGGAGGCCTGGCTGCAGTTCCCTAACAGCCCCCATGGTTGTATCCTGCTTTATTACAGCTCTTAAAGTCCTTGAAAGTAGGGTACCAAGAACTGAAGATGGTGTTCGGTGCCCGGTATCGTCTGATGAACACAGTGAAGCTGTCACCTCCTTTTATCTGAACTCAGTTCTACTAACAGGCGAAGGTTGTACTTTTTTCCCCTCCGCTTTGGAATTTTAGGACATGAAAACCCCAAATCTCTTTCATGTAAAATAAGTCGTTGTCCCTAAATATTCTAAATGTTTTTTGCTTTTTTTTAATCCCAAATTCATAATTTTAACAGTTATTCTTCTTAATTTCAATATTAATTTTGATCTATTATTTAAGAATCTTACAAGTCCTTAGAGACTTGTTCTAACATTCTTTGTATTGGTTCCCTTTAATTTTTGTATCAAAAGCAAAGCTGTTAGGATTTTTCAGCCAAGTGATGAAAGGGACCAGAATAAAGTCCTGAAACTCATAATTAGAGCTACTCTTTTTTTTTTTTTTTTACCCATTTCTTTTTATCATGGTAAAAACAAAACAAACAAAAAAAACATAACATTTACCATTTTAACCATTTTTAAGTGGAGAATTCTGTGGCATTAGGTGCATTTTGCAGCCATCACCACCATTCATCTCCAGGACTTGTCGCCTTGCAAAACAAATTCTGTGCTCAATAAACAGTAAGTGGGACCATTTATATGTCCTTTTGCGGCTGGCTTATTTCACCGAGAATATATCCTCAAGGTTCATCCATGTTGTAGCAAGTGTCCGAATTCCATTCCTTTTTATACATTTTTTTTTTTTTTTTAGGCAAGACAACCCTTGGTTGACCTCACAGATTGCAAAGACCTTGTCAGTTTACAATCCCTTATTTTTCATTTTTTTTTCACCTACAGCACCGGGTCTTTCTAGGTGGTCTCCCGTCTACTAACCAGGCCCGACCCTGCTTACCGTCCGCGATCAGATGGGGTTGAGCTTGTTCAGGGTGGCATAGCCATAGACTCCATTCCTTTTTGAGGCTGCGTTATATTCCATTGTATGTATACACCACCTTATTTACCCATCTAGCAGTGCATGGGTCACCTGCACACCTCAGCTACTGTGAATAATGCTGCCTGAACAATATCTCTTTGAATCCCTGCAACCTTTCTTCTCCTCCTCCTGCTCCCTCCTCCTCCTCCTCCCCCCCTCCTCCTCTCACTTTAACTTCTTCTAGTCTGTTTAACTTTTTTCTTTTACCTTTTAAATTACAGAAGTGGAATTGCAAGATCATACGATGATTCTGGGCTTGATGTTCTGAGGAATTGCCATATAGTTTCCATGGCAGCCGTACCATTTTACATTCCCACCAGGAACGTGAAGGGTTCAGCATCCTTGCCAACACTTATTATTTTCTATTTTCCAAATTATTTGTTCTATTTTTTTTTAATAGACATCCTAACACTTCACACATACTAACAGGTGTGTCGTTGTGGTTTTGGTTCATAGTTCCCTGGTGACTAGTGATGTTGAGCATCGTTTTATGTGCTTATAAGCCATTTGTGTATCTTCGGAGAAATGTCTGTTCAAGTCCTTCGCCCACTTTTGAATTGGGTTGTTTTATGAGTGTACACCAAGTCGTAGAGGTTCTTTATATATTCTGGATATTGATCCCCTATCAGAGAGATGATTTCTAAACATTTCTCCAATTCTAGGGGCTGCCTTTTCACTCTGTTGATAGCGTCCTTTGATGCACAAAAATTTTTAAACTTTGACGAAGTCTAACTTACCTATTTGCTCTTTTTTTGCCTATGCTGTTGGTGTCTTATCCAAGAAATCACACTGCCAAATCCAAAGTCATGAAGCTTTTCTTGTTTTCTTCTAAGAGTCTTCCAATTAGAGCTAATTCTTTAGGTTGACATCAGTTATTTATGGATTTTTAAATGTACTTTCACACTCTCTTATAAACTGTTATCATCCAGCTCACGTTGTTCCATCTGCCCATTAAGTAACTAATTCTTTTAATCAGTAAGGAATTATGGATACAGCAGTAAACTGGTCAGGGATAGTCCCAGCTTGCACTCACCAAGTTCAGAGTTTATTGAAGAAGTCAGATACTGAACAAGTGATGGCAAGCACATGACATTAAAAAAAAAAAAAAAAAGAGAGGAAGCTGCCAACATGTAAGACTGAGAAACATAAACCAACCAGAGAGATTTTATCAAATTTGGGGGAAATTATTGAGCTATTGATTTATTAACCCAAACAAAAAAGAAATAGTCTAGCTAACTACGGGTTCCGTATGGCAATCACTGCGTTATTTCCCATGTGCTTGCAGACTTGTATTTGTTTGAGAGTCCACTCTAGATTTTACGGGGAGCCAAGGAACCCTTGGTCTTCAGATTCTGGAGTCTGTCATTGCATAGGTTTTCAAAAACCAGGACCACATTTGCCTTTGTATTCGGACCCTCTCATTAAGGCTAAAACTCTGATAGATTTCATTTTGTCTCTCGCCTCTATTAAATCCTTTTCTCCGGATACTGGGCCTAATTTTCACTCCATTATTTTCTCAGAATATAGCTTAAAAGTCCTTAGCTCTCCTCCCCCCCACCCCACCTCACCCAAGCCCCTGGTATCATGTGTAAAAATTGGGGAAGCTGGAGAGACGTGCGTGTTGGGGGTTGAGGAAGCGCTGAGTGTGTAGTGATGATGTGGCATCTATGTGTGGCCAGAGCTTGAAATAAGGGCTGGATGAGAGGTGTTTGGACTGGCTATGGAGATGTGACTTCCTTCACATGGAGAAGAGTTGGGACTGTCTGTCCATGGAAGTGAAAGGAGCCGGTGGGAGAGTAGGAGGTGGTCCACAGGGCCAGATGCCACCAAAGAATCAAGGAAGGTGAGAACTCTAAGGATCGTTCCTGAAACTGACTCATTAACGTTTTGTTCTCCCAGAGTGCAAAAAGTGAGGAAACAGAAGCCAGACTGCCAGGGCGTGTGTATCGGGGGAAAGGGTTGGGTGTGGAAGAGACCAGGAGATACTGAGGTATACACACTTAGTAGGTTTGGCAGCACCAGGCAAGAGATTCATGATGCTAGTCAGAAGGAAAGCAGGAATAACGGTTAAGATAATGGAACTATTACTATTTTAAGACAGAAAGAAAAGAACCAATTGAGTGAGAGGGTTTGAAGATACGAGGTAACTCCTGCCATCCTTGGCAGGAAGAACATGAGAAGCAGAAAAGGCGCCAGAGCACGGGTGGAGGTAAGCTTTGGAGGGAGAAAGGAAGATACCAGAACGTGAAAGAAGAAGGTACCACACGCGGTGAAGATGAAGCAAAGGGAAAGCCACAACCTGGAGGACAGATGGGAGGGAGATGGGGAGGGAACCAAACCGACCTCAAGGTCAAAGCTGAGAGTCTGAGTCCTGCCTGTGCGTATCTGGGGGTCACTGACTTTGACCCCTCTGAGCCAGCTGCGTTACGTTTGGGCGTCATGGTTTTGTGAGACAATATCAAATAACGCGCATAGCACAAGCTGAGTTATCGGAGCATTTTTGAGATTCGCCCCAGGGCTCGTGATGCGGAGATCTGAAATGGCTGCTCCAGTGAGGAAATGCAGAGGCTCATGGGATGGCTGGCTGGGCGGTAAGAAGGTTCTAGCTGGAGCCGGAATCTGTTTCTTCGTTTGGAAGGGAGACCCAGGGAAACCTCTTGCCACTCTCCTGGGCACTGAAAGGTGGCAACAGAAAATCCTTAGGGAAGCTGCACCAGAGTGGAAACTTCCAGATGGGGGGTGGGGCCGGTTAGCAGGAGCAAGAAGGTGTTTTCAAGAGCTTCTGTTCCCTGGGCTCTCAAAGCCCAACTGGCCCAAGGTAGCAACCCCTTCAGTGGGGTTACACTAAGGTCACCATATTCTCAAGCACTTCCCTCTTCTTTCTCTAAAGAAAAGGATCCTTCTTTAAAGATCAAAATCATCAAATTAGAGGACCAAATCCTATTCCTGACCACATGAAAAGCAAAATGAGGCCGGCCTCTGACTCAGCCTGTTCACAGGCAACGAAGTGGGCTGTGGAATTACAGGGCCACAGGTTCTCAGGGCGGGGAGGGACTCTCGGAGCCCTTTATCCCGACCACCTACCTGGCTGCTGTGTGTAACCCTGTACCACACTCTGGCTGAATGCCAGCGTCCGCTCCTCCAGCGACAGGAAGCCCTCCGAGGTGGCCCGGTCCATCCATGGCCAGCTCTGACGATTTCAAAGATTTTCCTTATGTGGATCTAAAGTCTGCATGTCCCTGTAGCTTACCTACTGGTCTAAGTGTGGTCTCCGGGGCATAAATACGATACGGGACATGCCCTCAGTCCCTTCCCTCTCTCCCCCCTTGATGCCCCTTCTCTAGCTGGCACGTCCGTCTGTCTCTGCCATGAAGTCTGGCGCTCAGCTCCGAGCACCGTCCTCGGGGCGGGCTCCGAGCCCGGTGGGGCAGAGTAGGGCCGTCGCCGCCTCCATTGCAGGCACCAGAGCAGCCATGGCACATTTTGAATTTTGAGGAACAGATCGTATGAGTGAATCGCTCACTACAACCCCTGTCCCATTGTGGGCAACTGACCGAGATCGAGAACTCTGTTTATCCCCAATTTCACCTTGTAATATTTGGCCTAAGATCCAAAAACAGATATCAGCATAAACATCTAACACGACCAGTGTTCTTTCACTCATTCGTTCATTCAACAAGCTATTCTTCCTACGCCTTTAGTACATGTGACCAGCCTGCATTCTGTATGTTTATTCGGTTGTATTTTTATGCAAACCATTGAAAAAGAGGTCCGAAAAGGCAGAGGCTTACCTTGCCAAAGGAAAGGCCAAGGACGACTGACCGCTGAATCGGTTACTTTATTAATTCGGCAAATGCATTCAATAAACATGTGTTGAAGCCCTACTGTGTGCCTGGCCATGATCTACATGCTGGCAAAACATACAGCAATGAACAAACCAGACTAGGTTCCTGCTGATTACAAATGGGAGATGGAGGATAATAGAAAATAATAATAGCTAACGTATTATTGAGAATTTCCTATGTGCCAGGTATTGTTCTAAACACTTTATATAATTATTTTTCGCAAAAACATTTTGAGGTAAATACTCTCGTTGTCCCCATTTGTACATTAAGCATACTGAGGCAGAGAGGCTGTAAGTCTCTTGCTCAAGGTCATGCAGACCTGAAGGACACAGCATCCACCTAGACTACCTGGCTCCAGAGTCTGTGTTTACACCAGGCTTCCGCCATGCCTCTGCAAAAACAAACACTGAGTTAAACAAACAGTTGAACACCTACACAAATAGTCCCACGTGAGACGGAGCCACATTTAACCTGTGGTCTGAATGACAAGAAGCCAACACTCTGTCTGTGGGGAGAGCGAGAGGGGGTGTGACGCATGCGGCTGGAGAGGTGGGCGGGGCCTCGCCCAGGGCCTGGCGTACCAGGGAATGGTAGGGGTTTGGGCTGTAGGAATCCAGCCAGTCCGTCATAAATGCTGCTTCACTAACCAGCCTATGCACGCCCGTCTTGTTTACAAATACACCACTGAGTGACTTCTGTTCCCGATCCCCACATGAGACCAGGGGATGACCGCCCCCTTTACACTCTGAGCAGGGCCCTCCTGGGCGTCGCCATCGGTGTGTACAGCAAGGTCGGGACTCAGAATCCATTACGTCTCTGTCTTGCCACATCACCTTGTCGCAGCCTCTGTGATCATCAGTTTCCGGGGATCAATCCCATTGTTCCTTGATGCCACCGCACCCGTAGAACTGGACTGCTAGGAAGGAAGCATCTGGGGACACTTCAGTCTAGGGAGCAATTACTCTTTCAACCCTTCCCCCTCCCGATCTCCACCATCCGGATCTCCACGAGGCCCAGGTGCGCTGTGTCTAACGTTGGCTTCAGCTACTAACAGCTCCAGACACGGCTGTCTCACCTCCCAGAAGCCCTGCTGGTTTGACCCCATCAAGTTCTACTTACCCAAGTGTTATACAGCCCTCCCCTTAATTACACACTCAACCAGTTCCTCCGGGCTCAGCAACCTGTGGTCTCCGGGCATCGCCGGCTCTTCCGGAGGCGGCTCCCGGCCTGGCCTTGGCCTTGGCGAGCCGGGGAGGCGCTGGCTGGGCTTCTCGGCTGCGGGGCCTGGTGCTGAAGGCCTCGCTGCTGTTTCACACTCTATTTCCTTCCAAATTAATTCTCTGATGAATACTGTCCTTTGCGGGGATTCAGCGCAGGCCATTTCCTTACATCCTTCCTTTACCTTTGAGACTCTTAATCTCTCCTGAATCCAGATTTGGCTGCGTGGACAGCCCGCCTCGGCGGAAAGGGCCCTGCTTGCCAGCCGGTGCCGACAGCCCGACGCCGCTGGCCGCGAGCTCCAGCCCACTCCCCGGCCCGTGCGCCTTCTCCGAGAGCCTCTGCGCCCCGAGGAGCGACGCGAGCTTCGGGGCGAACCGCGGAGGGCTGAGCTCTGGTCCGCTGAAGGCCCAAGTGCACGTCCGGTCCCCTGAAGGCCCAAGGGCACGAAGACGCTTGCACATGCGCAGTGGGCATGCTCCCGGCCGCGGCCACCCGCCGCCTCCCTCCTGCAGCGAGCAGCCCCACCTGCAGGGAGCAGCCCCTCCGCAGTGCGCGGGTGAAGAGCTCGCAGTGCGCAGTGAGTCGCCCAGTCCCGGGGCCCGAGGTGGCGACGCTGGAATTCAGACCCGGGCTCCTTACTCCAAGGCGGGCGCTGCCTTCACCACCTCGCACCCCTGCAACGGGCACCGGGATGGTACCACCACGGCACGCCGTCCAGGACTGGGCGCCACCGCCCGAGGAACGCGCACAAGCCACCCCGGGAGGCGTTTCTGGCGATAGCTTAGTGGCACCTTAGGTTCGAACAGCACTTTTCACAGGGCAAAGTGCTGCTTGAAGCTCCTAATGCAGGCGATCCCGGGGCGATTCTGTGACAGGCACTCTATCAGAGTCGTTTTACAAATGAGGACGTACAGGCTTGCTAACGGGAAGTGACCGGACTTGCCCAGAGTCGCACAGTAGCACGTAAGAGGGAGGATTTGAACCCACAGCGCGTGACTCCAAGACCAGTGCTCTCTCAAGTTCTCAGACATTAGTTTGGACCTTTGCTTCAGAAATGGAGATTGTGGGCCAGCCACCTCCGCCTTTAGGGAAGCGTGCATTTCAAAAGCCAGTGGCGAGAGAGGAGTCCTGGGAAGACCAGCCTTTTTATCGGGAAAAGGGTTTTTTTCGGGTCCCTCTCCACCACCCTCAGGCAGGGACCGGGTTCCTCGAGGCTGGCAGGGTGGACAGGAAGGGTCAGGATTGCACGGCGGGTCCCCTTGGCCACTAGAGGGCAGAGTCTGAACAGAGCGCCCAGCCCTCTCCCTAGAGAATTCCCAACCAGCCTAAGGGACCCAGACTTTCCCCAGGCGCCCAGCGCGCACAGCACCAGCGCCGGAGCCCGATGCTTCTCTGGCATGTGGCAAACAAAGCAGCTGCTCTAACCACCACCACCACCCCCCCCAGGCTCCTGTGCAGGCAGCTGGGCTGTGCCCCACATGGTTCCGGCAAAGAAGGGGCGCCAGGTACCACCTGCGAAGATCCGAGTTTCTTACAACAGGTACAAACAGGTCAGCATGCGAGGTCCCGGTGCCCCCAACCAGCTGAGGAAGCCTGTCACAGCTAAGAAGCTAGTGTGGAAGAAACAGCGAAAGGGCAAAAAAGGGCATTCGAAAGCCCTTACATTTACTCAGTTCTCGCAGCAACCCTAATTAATAGGTATAATCATCTCCATTTTTCGTAAGAGGAAAAACGGGCTCAGACAAACCTGTCCAAAAGGCACAGAGAAACGAACACCAGCGTCAGAATTGGAACCCAGAGGTCGCCCTGCGGTTCTCCGTCCCCTTGCTCCCCCTGGTGGTGAGCCGCTGTAGGGACAGCGCAGAGTCCGCTCCCTGACTCTGCTGAAGTCCACCTCGTGCCAAGTCTTGTGCTTGGTGTTAGGAACACAATAATGTACAAGATGGACGGCCCCCTACGGAGGGGCAGGCGGAAACTTGGGAGGTGTCAACACATGCAGGGACTAGACGGGCCAAAGGCATCAGGGCTCAGGGGAGCAGGACGGAACGCAGTTCACTGTGGCCGGAGCGGATGTGTGAGGGGGAGGTGAGGGGTGTGAGCCAGCAGGGGCAGGTCTCAAAGGGTAACAGAAGGCCAGAAACGGTGTGACTCCAGGGAGCCACTCAGTAACCTGGGAGGGTGACTGCGGGCCCAGGAGGGCAGTGGGAGAGAGGATGTGTCCATCCATTTGACCGATGTCTAAGCAGCAGCGTGAGCTACTCCCTCTTCTCGGTGTGGGGGGCACAGCAGGGAACGAGGCGAAGCCTGTCTTCGTGGAGCTTACATTCTGGTAAGGGGGCTGAAGAGATAAATTCACAGGTGTGTATTGTCAAGCGCTGATAAAACCCACGGGGGGGGGGAGGACAGGACAAGGTGCATCGGTTTGCCAGGGCCACCATGACTACAGGTCAAATGGCTTAAACAACAGATATGGGAGTGTAGGAGAAAAGGTGCAAAAACGGAGCCCTGAGAACCCCCACGCTTAGAGAGTGGAGAAAGGCAGAATCAGCCAAAACTGAGAAGTTGAGAAGCTGGAGGAAAACCAAGGGTAGTTGTCACGGAGGCCAAATGAAAAAAAAAAATTCTGAGACTGCCGATGAGATGCTGAGTAAGGAGAATGGAAATCGGCCGTTGAATTGAGCACTCAGAGGTCGCCGATGATTTTGACAGGAGCCGTTTCCACGGAGAGCAAGGGCTGAGGACCCCATCATAGTGGAATCGGGAAAGAATGGGAAGAATTTGGGGCGGCAAGTACAAACAGCTCTTTTAAGAAGTTTTGTTGTAAAGGAGAGAAAAGTAGCATAGTAGCTCAAAGATGAGGGAAAATTTTAAGACGGATGATTTTCCAGCACGTTCGTATGCTGATGGGAATAACGAGCAGGAAGAGAAAATGAACAGAAAAGGGATTATTGTGGGCGTCAAACGCAGAGCTGGAGGGTTGGCCTTGGGTCGGAGTAGGGATGGTTCATTCTTAGTAGTGGGAAGAAAAGTCCTTATAAGCATCAACGCAGCTGGGTTAGCAGATTGGGGGGCAGGGGGGGAACATTCTCTTCTGATTGCTTTTACATTCCTAGTGAAGTAATACAGTAATCATCAGAGTGAGGATGCATAGGGGATATTGAAGATCGAGGATGAAAGAGATGGGGACAGATGCAAGAAATAAACAGGGGGCACTGCTGGAACTTAGCTGGTTAGACGGAGCATCGGCGTGAGCTAGGGACAACATGAGGGGAGAGAGTGGACGGAGGGCGGTGTCGCTTATGCAGACGGGGAAGCCTGTGGGAGGGGCGGGTCCGGGAGGGGAGAGGGGCTTGGTTTTGACCTAGCGAATTTTGTGTCTATGGGACATCCAAGGGGACAGGAGTGTGTGAAGCTCCGAAGAGAAACCTGAGCTAGAGACGTCGATCCGGGCGGGAGCTGTCAACATCAAGATGGTAGGAGGCAGAGAGGTTTTCGTGATTGCCGTTTTCTCTGAGAGGCAAGGGGATTGGTTGCTTGAGATCAGAGAACGTTCGAAACAGATCCTAGGGAAGACTGAGAAAACTGATGAGGAAAGAGGGGGCTCACCAGGTACCCTTGGGGGCCCAGTTAAAGGTGGTGCGCTCAGGTTGACAGTGGCCCGGCCACCACTGCCAAGCCTGGAGCTGCAGCCACTCGAAGCCAAGCCCTTCCCGCACTGTCCTGCCGGGTTTCCACTGCCCTGCACTGCCCCTTGACCTCTGAGCCAACTTTTCACCTCCACACAACACCCTTTCCTTCCCGCCTCTCTGCTTACCCCCGACTCACCTTTCTCTGCCAGCTGGGGCTCGGGCCTTCTTCTTTGCACCCGAACCACCCCGATACACCCTACCGCAGCATGGAGCACACCGCGGCGTCACCAGCGACGGACTTTCTGTTTCTCTCACTGGACTGGAATGACCTGAGGGCAGAACCTTTCCCCCTTTACAACGACTACTACTTAGCAGGTGCTCCATATGCGTTTGTGAGCTGAAGACAGGAATAAAGAACTAAAGCCCGAAATCAACACAATAGCCCGGCGTCGTGATGTCCGCAGATGTCCCGCGTCCCAGGCAGACGTTTCTGGACACGGAAGTCAAACCGCAGCACGGGGAACAGCCCCTTGGTCTCGACATCACACCCCTTTTCTCTCCAGAAGAGACCCTCGGACGCCCGCAGGCAGGACGTGCCCCTATGTTGCAGGACACGACTCTTGTTCCTGCCTTTACCAAAGGCAGCAGCCAGGGCCAGTGAAGAAAAGCGTTTTATTCACATGTCAACACGTCCCCTTGTGCAAATCGGTCACTCTCCATTTCCGAGTTCTGTCGCCTGGGCTTGAGAGCAGAGGGTGTGGTATTTTTCTGGGGTCAGGACGTAAACGGACATGGTGTTCAAGAACTTGTCCAGTGGACAGAGCTGGTCGGGACAACCTCTGGGCACTTGCTCCTGTGGAAGAGACACGCTCAGCAGGGCCGTCCTGTCCCTCTCAGCTGTGCCCGGAGGGCCGAGGGGCTCCGAGCCAGGGGCCTGTGCCCGCACACGCGTGACCGCCGGCAAGGCCCTTCCCCTCGGGCAGCTCCCGGAGGAGCGAGATGCCTGCCTGCGTGAGTCCCTCGAGGACTGTTTGGTGACCTGGCCGGGAAGCCACAGTCAAGTCACGCCTCCGAGCTGGGCGGGCTGAAGGTCTGATCCCTCGGGACTGCTCTGGACGGCGACCTGCCGAGGCCACCGAGGCACCAAGAGCGCTGGCAGCACACGCCACCTCCCAAAGACACCACCACTGGCTTTTAAAACAAGCCTCCCCGTCAGGACGTCACACCCCGGCAGGGACGCTCAGGAGAGGAGGGTGGCCCTGTCTCTAGGAGTCTAACAGAACTGGGAGGAGGCCCAGGTCCCAGCCTGCCTGAGCCCACCCAGTCCTGCTGCACCCCGGGGCCGCCCCCGAGTACGCAGATGGCTGATGATGGCCCTTGGAGGACGGAGACTGGGCGCTAGGCCGGGGGGCAGGGGGCGGGGGCCTAGCCCCCCGCTGGGCCCGTCGGGTCTCACCTCCCCGTGGTAGCGGAGCTGCACGAACCACTTCTTCGATCTCTGGTGCTGGTAGAGTTCTATGGTCACGTCAACAGCAAACGGTGGCCATTTGTGGTCGAAAATCCCCAGCACCGTTAAGAGAGGGATGAGGGTCATATCGTGAACTGCGTAGAGGTACAGCTTTCTGCAGGGAAGGAAGAGTCCCCGTGAGTCTTCACCCAGGACTCGGGAGCCCAGGACACCACCTGCCCCACGGGAGTACAGAACGAGAAACCAAGTGACATCGAGAAATCAGCTGAGCCTGGCCGAAAACTCCTTTGAAGCAGACGGTGGGCAGAAGCCACCGCTGTGTTCCCACGAGGCGGGATGCCCAGGGCGTGGCTCTCCTGGCCTCTGGCCCGCCCGCCCGCCCGCTCGCCCACCCGCCCTCCTGTTCCTCCCTGGGTGCGTTTCCAAGCAGAACCTGAGCACGGAACCGGGCCGCGCCTGCCTGCGGCCGCCGGCCTCCCACTCCCAGGCGTGTGGCGAGGTTAGTAGAGCAGGCTCTCCTTGCGTTTCAGGGGGTTCGGTTCATTCCTGTCTGGCCCTCAACACATTCTCCGAATGGCTTTAATCAGTAGTAACGGTGCTATTTTAATTTATATTTTCCTGACCCCTGTATCTATCTGTTGAGCCCCAGATCAGAGACTGGCGTTAGGTGTGGTTGTATTCTATAGATGTGTGGCCAAGAAGGGCTGGGCCAAGGCCAACAGGAAACGTGCTGTCACTGCGGGCGCTGTGAAGGACGGGGCAGTGCAGCCGAGTGACCCGCCCTTAGAAACCTTGGTCCAAAGTTCCTGAAGGTGCCTCGCTGTCCCACGGTGCCACACGCGGGTGTTTCCAGCTACATGGCTCTCCCCAGCAGGCAGCCTGCAGTGCTTCCTAACATTAGGGCTGCGGACGGGTGCCTAAGAGTCGAACCCGCTGTCCGTCCATCCACAGACCACGGGTCGCTAAGCAGGCGCCTAGAGCACCCAGCATTCCAAACCCACGGCCCTGATCGGGGCTTCTGGCTCTGCGACAGTGGCAGTGGAGGGTCACGGGCCACCGCCAGCGTTCCCAGATGCCTGGTGGGTCCCGTGCCCCCCATGCACTCAGCGAAGGTGGCCCAACTGAGTGGCCTATTAAACGACCGTCTTTGCTTTGGGCGATTACAATATCAAATCAGTGCGACATAATTAGCCACTCTGATACATGTTCGATTTGTAAAAACTAGAAAAATTAATTTAGGGTTCTTTTTTAGCTAAAATAACTTCAAAACACGGTGGGATGCGTGCAGCAGGAAGAAAGGAAAAAATGTTGTGATCATCTTTGGGGCTCGCGGCCTCTTCGGCATCTACCTGTGGTTCCCGACAGCCTGTTTCTTGCCCTGGCTAAAACCTGGGTTCCTTCCCTGCAGCCAGAGGCCCCCAGCGTCCTCAGGGGTGCGGGGCTGCGTTGCTGTGCTGGGGGCACCTGGTGTCCCCGGGCGGGGTGGCAGGGTCCATGGCCATCAGCAGGTTGCTCTCCAACAGATGCAGGAAGGGTCCCACCGCCATCTGGAGGCTTTCCCTGTGGCGAGGAAACAGCGTTGAAGTGCCAGGGTTACTCGGCCGGCGGAGGCGGCCCCCAGGACCTCACGTGCCCAGTCAGACAGTGGGGAGATGGGAAATGGCGTTGCCACAGGGCGGAGGGCGGAGGGCGGAGGGCGGAGGGCTCCCGGTGCACAGACTTCCAACAGGAGCTCCGGGCCAGACCTGGACGCACACGTCGGAGACGGGAGGGGGAGCGGGGAGGGAACCAGGAAAAGTCAGGGTGAGCACTAGGCCTTGGGGGTTAAGCAACAGAGCAGGGAAGGGCAGGGCCTAATGATCTCCCTGGCTTCCAGAAGGCTGTAGAATAGCGAGCCGAAGCAGCAATGCCCTACACTCTGCTTCCCCGTGCAGCCGCCTCCTTTGAAGAATTGACCGGAAAGGCCTTTCTCGTTCATAGACTTGGTTTAACAGGAGTCCAGCAGCCGTAGTGCCTGTCGGGCTGGCTGTGGCTCTACCACTTTCGTCCTCGGGCCGGTTGTCTTGCGATGACAAGGTAGCTCCCGCAACTCAAGGCGTGTGGTCCCACAGTAGTGGACAAAGCAGGCAGACGGGGCCCAGTAAGCTTTCCCGGACTGTTTCTCTACTTCCCTACCAAGTCGCCCATGCTGAGTGCAAGCTGGATGGTCTTAACCAATCAGGAAAAGGCGTTTTTTTGCCATTTTGTAAGAGAGAAACTCTCCGTTCTGAGAGTCAGGAAGCAGGCCTTTTAAAAACGGAGTCCTAAGTACCAGCAATAAGAGAAAACACGGGATCAGGAGAAGACCTGGTCCCAGGCCCGCTCTGCTGCTCGCAAGCTGAGCCGAGGACGGTCCCACGTCTCTCGGGCCCAGTGTCTTCATCTGTAAAGCCAGGACTCGGACCCTCTCAGGAATAATCACACCCACCTCATGGTGAGCACATGAAAATGCTTTCTACGTTGTTATGAACAAAGTGAGGAATTATTCTTTCCCCTGATCCTCCCACCAAAATCCTTTGAAACTTAAAGCAAAAAGTCAGTGATTAAGAGAAGCCCAGTCGAGGGCTGGCTCCTGTGACTGGGAAGCACTAGATCACCAGTCCCAGGCGGGAAGTGAAGGAGCCAGGACCGAGCCCACTCAGCGGGCCGGCAGAATGGGGCCATTTCGGCCAGTGCGCACGCAGAGATGCCGGCGGGCAGGTGCGAGCCATCTGACGACCCCCCCAAGCCCACACACACTGGGAGGCCTGCCCGAGCGAGCCTTCACGCCAGCGGCTGGGGGCCCTCACCTGTCTCCGTTTTGCTTGTACAAGATCGTGTCCACAGCCCGCTGTTCAATCACCCGTGCAAAGCGCTGCAGCATGGGGCAGCTCAGGAGGCCATGCGCCTGCAAGGGCCACAGGTAGAGTTTTAGGAGGGGGCAGGGCCTGTCCGCTCCCAGGGAGGCTTCGCGGCTCAGAAAGCTCTGTCTCCGGCAGCTGCTCCCTGCGGTCTGAAGGCCCAGGGGAAAAAACCGTTTTCCTCTCTGTCTGATGGCTTCCCATCTACTCCAAAAAATAAGTAAGTGAACAAACTTGTGTTTTTTTTAAAACTGCTAAAAAAAAAAAAAAAGAAGGTAACTAAAATACAAGGCAAGGAATTCCTAAATCCCTCTTTGGCCTTCATTTTCCTCAAAATGATATCTGAAAAGGATGGCATATAAATACTTCATATGAACTCTTGTCTCATAACCTTAAGTCTATTTGACCCATAAGCACGTGGCGCGTCTGCCTCAGGGGACACTCATGTCACACGAGGAGGGGGATGTGGGCCACACCGCCGTGGGGGTCCGACTCCCTGGAGCAGCATTCCCCACGCTATTTGTCAGACTGTCTGTGCTCCTCAGCGAGTGAGGGGTCCTCCTGGATCGTTCCTTGTCCCTCGCAGCGGCCTCCACCCACTTCTCACCACCCCGCTCCGACTCAGAGGCAGCTCAGCCAGCGACCTGCCCAGGCTCCGCCCGCCAGGGCCCGAGGAGGGCGGCTGAACCACCTGTTCGGCAGCCATGTTGTCAAAGAGAGTGAGGAAGTCCACTCCATCGCTACTGGCAATGCCCATCTCCTCTTTGACCTTTTTCAAATCCTCTGAGACTCCTGGCTGCAGAGAGGCGGTCTTGCTCCGGCCTCTGCCAAAAAATAAAAAGTAATCCCTCATATTGTGTAGCGATTAACAGTTTACAAAGTGTATCTCGGCCATCATTTGGGATCTCATTTAATCCTCGACAACTCATCAGGGTTAGCTGGCATTATTCCTATATTACAGGTGAGTAAGCTAAAGCTGTGAGAGGACAAACGGCTTATAAAATAAGGTAGCAAGTACCAGGGTTAGAATAAATGCCTGGCTTTTTCAAATCCCACTCTAGCAGTTTATTACACCAAAAACGAGCACGGCCCAGGTCTTCTTGAAAATAGCATTCTCTTTCTTCTGTGGAACGCACACTACGTCATCATAGTGCGATTCAGAAACACCTGAACACTGGGAAGTGCCACCAGCCCAACCGACCTATCGTCCAGGGCCACACGCTGGAAAGAGACAGGAAGACTGTCTTCTGCTTGCCCGTCTGATCTGCAGTTCGATGACTCGCTCAGTTGTCTGTTACTTAACCTGTCAGTCTCTTCATCTGTCCCAACCAAGAGCTCAAGACTGGTGACAGGTAACACGTGGGAAACTGCAAAGCTCCACTCATGGCCATAACACCATCCTCTCTCCAGCCCGGCGTGTGGCTTTTCCCATCTTCCTGTCCCTTCGCTATGGGTCTGCCATCGTGAGCATGAGCTGCTTCATTTCCTGGACAGTGACGCTGGCCCTGAGTGTAACACAGCCCCTCTGATCCCGTAGCCACCAGCACAGTAAGCCTGGGCAGGCCCTCGGTTCAGGCAGACTCCGGCCAGCAAACGTGGGAAAAGGCTGTCTGCTTCCCACGGGTGAGCAAGGACCTGGGCAGTTACCTGACTCTTTCTTGCAGGCTCCAGCAGTTATTATAGTTGGGGTACAAGACTTCAGAGCTGGCTTCGTCGGTGTAGATGATGATGGGTCCTGGGAGGGAGGTGGGAACACAGGCAGAAAGAGGCGTTGGCTTCTCTCCCTCCCCTTCCTCTTCCCTCCCTCCCCTTCCTCTTCTGTCTGCACAGACGGCGCTGCTCCAGGAGGCAGATCGTCAAGGTCACTTAAGGACAGCGAATGCCTTAGACATGCCCCGGCTCTGCCAACAGGAGCTTGCCTAAGGTCTGAGCAATGGCGAGCCTTGCTGTCCGGCACGACTCCTCCTATTGCGTCACGTGTGGGCTAAAATGGATGCAGGGCTGGCCCAGGCTGGCACATTCCTGGCTCATCCCAAACAGCCTGCCCCAGGGAACTCCCCACGCCTGGGCTTCGCCATGAAGGACGGGCCACTACCAGCTTTATCAGAATTGGGTGAATTTCTTGCTTCCCCAAATCCAATCCCATAGGCCAGCATGGTGACTTATCACATGACAATGTAAGAAAGGTGACCACGAGGCCAGAAACACTCTCCGACCCCACATCCTCACCCAACGTGGAAATCAGACTTGCCGACGAACTGCAGGAAGCAAACATCAGAGTATAAACAATGTTTCTTTTGCTCGGAGCTCACAAGTACCTCTGTCCCCATTGATGCCCAAAGGTGCCCTACCACCGTCCATACTGTGCTCTGTGCAGAGAGCCCAGGACCTGTGGGGGCTCCCCCACCTCCACGGCTCAAGCCTGACCTTCCCTGAGGGCAAAAGGAACGGCTCCCCTCGGCTGCTCTCTGGAACTCGCTGAGGTCGATCGTGACGTGAGCAGGTAAATCTAAGCCCCAAAGAGCTATTATTCCCAAATTATTGATAGTCAAAACCCCAGGACTTTAAAAGTAGCCTATGGTAACTTGACTTGAATGTCAGAATTCAGACACACTTCACTGGTCAAACGATCAGAGGTCCTCTCCAGACGTACACGTCCTCTGAGAAGCAGTAGAGCATAAAGGTGAGGGGTGTGGATTTTGAAACAAGACGGCCAGGGTTTGAATCCCAGTACCACCATTTGCCAGCTTGGTGTCCTTGGGAAAGTCACTTAGCCTCTCTGTGCCTTTGTTCTCTATCTGTAAATTGGCGATGTTACCCATCTCACGGAGTTATTACAAGAATTAAACAAGTTGATATATGCAAAGCCCTCAGAATAACGTTTGGTGCACAGCAAGCCCTTCACATGTTAGAATAAAAACAACTACAATTTAAGCTAACATAACACATGATAATCCCGATCTGGTCCGACATTGGTGTCTGGATATCAGACATACAGTTTACAACCAGTAGGGCACAGCTGGGGCACGAGTCCCTGCTGAACGACTGACCGACCGCGTGGTGCCGGCCAGCACCCGCCAGCTTCTCCACGGCCTGCTCACAGCCCTCTGGGACTCCTCGGGGACTTGACCCTGAAGCAAGATCCCAAAGTAACACCTCAGGGGGTTCTTTGGTCTCTTCAGGTCCCTTGATAAAGAGCAAGGTATGGAAGTCTCTGTGACAGACAGCCAGTTGGAGTCCCAGGAGATCTGGGTCCCCTGCTGGGAGAGGCTACCCAGGCAGCCACCCCGGAGGCTGCGGATGACACCGCGTCCTTCCCTGCCCCTGGAAAGCTGGCGCGGCCTCGGTCTGAGAGCTGCCTACAGACCAGGCTGCTACCAAGAAACACCTTTCCTACCTCGGCAATACTTTGTGTTTCTGAGAGGAGGGCATCTGCCTTTTAGGAGCTGAGCGAGTGAAGGGCTTTCAGGAGACCAGGGGGTGTGGACTGACCGCTCTGAAGCTTGGGGCCCCAGGAAGTAAGGGGCAGCCTGTCCTGGCTGCTGTGTGCGACTCAGACACGGCAGAAGTCAGCAGCCAACTGCGGCCAGAATCGGCAGCACTACCCGACCCGCCTGGGGACGAGGCCCGCCGCCTCTGGCCTGGAGGTTTATATCACTTTACATATCTTTTTAAAAAGCCTGATGGAAACGTTCTATCTATTTGAGATACTGCTAAAGAAGCTAAACAAAAGGACAAGAACCTTTGCCTTAGGGCACCATTTTAGTATTTTAATACTGGTGAGGTCGCGATGATCTGAACCTCAGACCTGCAATTACATTTAATGCAGCTTCATTTGATAGTGAAGGGCCCTCAATACATGGGATCCACAAATAATCCACGTGGTCCTCAGGGGTCCTAGCTGCCATCGTTCGCTGGATGAATTTACTAAACCCAGGCCCGACAGACTTTCTCGACAAGGAAAGGCTGAACCAAAGCCGGTGACGCCGCCCGGGTCCTGCTGTGGGTCCTGGCCAAGGCCGGAGCCGTCGCAGGAGGCCTGGGTCCCAGCCCAGTGTCCCTCCTGCCCTCCTTCTGTTTTAGCAGTGTCTCCCCTGAGCAAACAGCCCCCAGTGCTGTTCACGGACCCGGCTAGGGAAGCCTCGCACGGCTTGTGCAGAAGCGTCAGCGGAGGGGTCAGGAGGTCGGCCCATCGCTGCAGTCGTGGCCGGAGGTCAGACCGGGAGGGCAGCAGAAGGCCCGACAGGCAGGGATCTTTAGAGCAGTATGCCATGGAAGCCACGTGTGCGGGAGAGGGAGCAGGGAAGAGGCAGCAAGGAAGAGAGAGACGGGGGCTTTGCAACTAAGAAGGAAAACTTCCTTGGGGACAGGGGCTGACTTTTAGATTTCAGACTCAAACCTTCTTTCTGATTCTGGAAAAGCCCAGCCAGCAAACACCGGGTAGATTCCAGATTCCGATAGATGTTAGTGGAACGAACACTGGAAAAAAGCAAAAAGGTAGACACTCAGAAAAGGAAGAGTTAATTACATACAGTCTACTTTATTCCGCAGAGCAGCTGAGAGGCTTTCGAGAGCACATCAAGGGACCCATGGCGCTGGGAAGAATCCTTTATCTCTCTGTGGGAGGGCTGCCCCAAGGAACCCGGACGCCAGTGCCTGTGACCTCCAGTGACCACCTGTTCACAGGATCCTATTACCTACCGGTAACTGCCCCGAACTACCTTGCTCGACAGTGGGGACATCTCGGGGGGTCGAGATTGGTTCCTCCTGCTCAGGACCTTACACTGGGTGTGACATGTCTTTTTCAAGTAACTCACAAGACCTCCTGAGGGTTGAAGGTGGGCGAAAGGAAGGGCACATCCTCCACATAGTTCTTCCTCAGCCTCTCTCCCAGGGCAAACATCTGCCGCATGCCCACGCTGGTCAGCTGTCCGGCAAACATGCCCCCCTGAGGCGGGGCAGAAAGAGAGAGAATGAAAACGCCACAGCCTGCTAAGCTCAGCCCAGAGAAAACCCTCGACGCTTTGCAGTGGGGGCGAGCACAGAGCATTGCTCACCTTCAGTACGGTCTTATGGTATTTAGAGTCGAAAGGAGAATAAGGTTTCGGGCCCCCAGCGAGACTGGTGACAGTGTAATCGAAGTGAGTTTCGGGGGGGACCTCTAACAGCCGGGAATTCCACTCCACCTGTTAGGATGAAAAACAGAACACGCTGTTGGAAATGTAGAACATTCACATCCAGCAGCACTTGGAACGGAGCTGGGATCACCCCGACTACTAGACCTGCAGCCCCACCGAGCGGAGCGAGGAAGGAAACTTTAGATCTAGCTCCAAGGCAGGGAAGAAAAGACCAGATTTATTATTCCAGGTGTCCTGAGCCCACATCCGGCCATTGTGACCCTTGTACTCACTGCCAAGAGGCTTCTCTGGCACTAAGCCCAGACTGAAGTAAAGGAGAGAAGTGGCCAGAATGCCTGGCATGAAAAACTTGGTGAATGAAAGAGTAGATAGAATAAACAGAATCACATTTCCATGATCGCAGACGTGCAAGAATTTTCAAGGAATCAACAACATGCAGGTGTCTGCGGCCGTCCCTAAGGACTGTGCTTAACGTCCTTTGCAGCCACCTTTCTTTCATCCAGCTTCTCCAACAAGTAGCTACTCATCAAGAAACCTTCACTTCTTCACCGTCTCCCTTGACTCCTTGCAATCTGGCTCCTGCCCCAACTGTACCGTGTCAGTTTGCAAACGTCACAAGTAGCCACAGGTCTCGTAGCTCTGAAAGACCAGAAGACTTTTACACGCGCTGAGTCAGGGGCAATGACTTTAATTTTCAAAACAGAAGTCTCTTCTTCTAATCCCATACACCAGCTCCTCTTCCCAACTTACTATTTTCTCTCTCAATGCTCCCATAATTCTCCTAGGCCCCAACTCAAACCCCCGACTCTCCCTGCTGCTCCCCCATCCCTGCGCCAAACGCTGTTGGTCGCTGGCTGAAATCGATGCCTCCAGTGGCCCTTACCTTACGGTCAGGTCAGAGTAGAAAGCCTTATTACCTCAGACACGAGCCTGGGACAGGCCCCCACAGTCGACGCATGCATAAGCACCCTGCTGAGCCACTGTCCTCTCATCCATAGCATTCCCCAATATTTCGAGAGGTAAGCACGTGGCCTTCCAGGACTTCTGCACCCCGGCCCAGCCCTGTCCTCCAGCTGTGCCGCCACTCCGCCTCTCTCCCCAGACCGGGCCCAGCACTTCCTCTGCACCTTCTCAGCTCGCTATCTGCCCATCCAACGTCTCTCCAAGGGTCACTGACACCCAGGTCCTACCCGGCCATCAGTGACTACTGCAGCATTCATGCAGTCTTCTTCTACTGCTTCATTTTGTTTTACAACTAACATTTGAAAACCTACTACGTCACATACAATTGGGTTTACTTTGCCTCCTCCCAGAAACACCCCAGGAGAGTGTCACTGGGAGTCCCAGGTTCCCTTCCTATAGAGGAAGCTCCCCATTCTCCCAAAAGCTGCAGTCTCCGTCCCACCTGCACCCAGCCCCCAACACCTGAGCCTCTTGCCCAGCTGGTGCTGCGACAACAGATACCAGAAGACTGAGTGTTTAGTGCAGAGACCTTCTCTCTCCTACCTTTCAGTCACTGCTCCCTCTTTCAAGGTCCGAGCTCATAACTTCCCTACATAAAACCCCAGAAGGGCTCACAGCTGCACGAGGCCCCTGCCCCTCTCTTCGCGTCTTCCCTGCCTCGCACACTCACTCTCTAGCCACCCGGCTTTGTTCCCCATGGCGCCACGGCACCTCCTGGCCTGTCCGCCTCCTGTTTCTTCTGCCTGGAATTTTCCTTTCTCTTTCATCTGGAAAGACTTCTGCTCATTCCGCAGGACCGGTTAAATTTCCCAGAAGCCACGGCCATGGCCCCAGGCTCTCACAGCAGCTCCATGGCTCTTTTTGGTGGCCTTTATCCAACTGTCTGAGAACGGCCAACATCCCACGACGCTTAAGAAACACCGCTTCACAGGAATGAATAGACTGACTGGCAGGCACATCCTTCATGTAACGCTTCCTGAAAACCCTTCTCTTAGCTGAGCTTCGGGTGGGTATTAAGCAACGAAGAGACTGACATTATGCTTCCCAGTTCATTTACATTATCAGATAAATACAGGCCCAAATGCCTTAATCAACAGTAGGACTGGGATACGATGGATTTTATAAAGCCTGAGGCACCTGCCTGAATCGGAGGCCATCCTGCCGCTGTATGGAGGGAGCTGAGGGGAATCCAAAAGCAGCAAGGCCAAATCTGTCTTTTGAATGTGTACTTGGGATCTAATCTAACGGCCAGAAAAAATGGTCAATCGAGTCCCTGAATTTTATTTCCAGAGCACAGCTAAAGGAAAAAAAGTTGTCAACAGCCATTCAAGCCATAGGAAAACAACTCAACTAAACATCTAGTTTACACAATGCTACCTTCTGAGGATTTGTGAGGTCACTGAGTGAGATAACACATCACAAGTTTATCTATAAACCAGTCAGAAGTCTGGCAACATCTACGAAAGGCAATTTTAGTTTTAGAATTGTTGCCAGGTAGTCCCTTCTGACTATAATTAATAGCAGAGCCAGGAAGATTAGAAATCCCAACAACAACCTCTGTCAAATTGAATCTTTAAAAGAAAACCCGAGGGAAGAACTCCTGAAAATAGTCACAGCAGGCCGATGACAGTGGCTCACAGCCTAAATTTAAAGAGAGGTGGTTCCACCTCCAGCTTTTATGCATAAGATTTTATGTGAGATAACCAAAGATGTTTAATGCATCTGCCTAAAGTCTGGAGAATGTGAGCAGGCAGGAGAGGTAATGTACCCTCCCTAACTGCAAAGCGAGGCCACAGGCTCAGATGTTCCATATTTTAAGGCTACACAGACAGAAGATGAATGAAGCTGGCATTCTACCTGAGCTACAACTGCCCCTTCCAAAATAAAGGCAGAAGATACCCATCATATACCCACTGGCTCAGCAAAAAGCCTGAAAAGAATCAATCTTTTTCAGGCCCTCCAAGGAGTATATATACTGTACATATTAAATCTAGGCTTAGACGCTCAGACTTTTATTCTGTTACCACTGGTAACTTTGTCTTTAACACAAGTTTTCTATTCCTATGTTATTTCCCAGCTTTTCTGTAACAAGAATATGGGGTGGGGGTGCGTAGAGACAGAAATCATAAGGAATCACAAAATCATAAGATAAATATAGTGACCTAATATAAAGAGGCAAAGTAAGGGACTAAAAACAGATCAAGGCAGAAGGAAAGAAGGAAGGATGGAAGGAAGGAAGGAAGGAAGGAAGGAAGAAAGGAAGGAAGGAAAGGAAAGAAGAGATTCCAGCACCAGAAAGTGGTATAGCCATACAGAAAGGCTAACTAGAAATCTGAATTAACTAGAATTATGTGTCACCCAAGATTTATTAATGTGGGAAGTGCTTTCAATGCTTGATTTCACGTGTGGCCAGCTTTAAAAACTGGGTTTTCAGTTGTACAAAGCCCTATGAGTTTCTACAAAGCAACTGTGATCGTGAAGAGTACACCTGATACCAGGTTTACACATCCTATTGAGCCTGCGCCAACGTCAACATAAAAAAAAAACTAAATGCAAAAGCCACGGGTATGAGCGTGACAGCCGGAGTGGGTAGAGGTGGAAGATTTCCAGTTGCCTAAGTCCTGACTGCTGTGAGAGATTAGAGACGTCACTGGCTCTCTCCAAGAAATAAACCCAGGAAAGGTAAACATTTACAGCAGGGGTCCCCAACCTGCTGCGGACTAGTACCCGTCTGTAGCCTGTTAGGAAGTGGACTGCAGAGCAGGAGGTGAGCGGTGGGCAAACCAAGCTTGGTCTGCATTTGCAGCTGCTCCCCAGGACTAGATCACCACCTCAGCTCTGCCTCAGATCATCAGGTGCTAGATTCTCATAGGAGCACTGGTTCCTGGTGCCAAAAAGGTTGGAGACCGCTGATTTAGAAAACTAATTATTTGCACTCTAATCATAACTTTCCTGACTAAATCAGGTAGATTTTAAGACATTATGGCCACAAGACTGTCAATTTAATTTCTTTTTTCCTACTTCAAATCCCTTCCACAATCTGTTCAGAAACCCTAAATAGAAAAGATGAGTCCCAAGATACAGCACTTGTTACCAAAAAACCTTCAAGGGATCTCAAACAGTCTCCGGCAAACCCTTAGAGGAAGCTGCTGTAAAATCTGTTCCTAGATCACTGACTTCTGTTATCCACTTTAATCCCAGTTGGGGCGGTTCCTGTCATAAAGGTCACTGTAACTCTTGGCCAACTTTTTGAAACAGCCACACAGAACTGCACTCCACCTTTGCCATATATACGTTAGAAATGCAGAATCTCAGGCCCTACCCCACCCCTTCTGAATCAGAATCTGCATTTTAACGAGACCCCTAGGCGAGTTATATGCGCCAAAAGTAGCCAGCACTACCGGCTGTGCTACACCGCAGCCATCACCGGCCGCCGCTTAAAGTTCTGGGGCTGCCCTGAACCCAGAAGGTCGGAGGGGGATGAAGGGCACAGGGCTCCAAGGCCAGCACCCTTGCTCAAGAGCTGTGGAAGGAACTGGAGACTACGTTTTCCTTTCTTCTGGACCCAGCCCCAACCCAGCTGCATTATGAGTGTTCGAGGCCAGGCCTGACCCACCAGCCCCGGCCTGGGCCAATCGCTCACCTGCTTCTGCTGCGGGAGAGGCTTTAAAGGACTCCTCGCTCCGTGTCGATACACGACCTGCACCATTTTCAGTTCCAATAGGTTCCGGTCGGCGGGCTGCCGCTGGCCGTCCGGCCCCTGCAGCTGGGCCAGGGCTAGCCGCCGCTGCTGGAGATAGTACCCCAGCGAGGCCAGGGCGCACAGTGGGGCCCACAGGCGCGCCCTGAAGCCATGGGTGATCATGGCGGAGGCAATCGGGTGCCCGCGGGCGGGACAGCTGCACGGGGCGAGCACGAGCCCTCCGCGGACGCCGGGGCTCAGCGGGGACCAGCGGGCGCGCACGCCCACACCTCTGGGCGGGGACCGCCGAAGGGGAACCCCGACTGGGAGTGTGGGCGAAAAGGGGGTAGGAGTGGCGACTTCCCGAGGTCGGGGTTGGCCGCTCCTGCCGCAGACAGGGCTGGGGGTGGGGCGGGCGGGGGAAGCCCAGATCCTTATCCGTCGCTCTCTAGGGAATCTTAAACTTGCATTCCAAGTTTGGCCCCCGGCACTACTGAAGGGATGGGTATCAGCCCCGAGTTCCTCGGCGGCGCTGACCCCACTAACACAGACGACCCGATCCCACTTTTCTATAAGCAAACACTCGCACCCACCGACTCAAGCACCGCGGGACTTGGACCCGTCCCCTAGTGGACCCGCGCAGAGGAGCATGGGAAGACGAGCCCCGCAGCGACACCCGCTGCGAGGCTGAGCTGTGAGAACTACAACTCCCACAAGGCCGCGCGCGGTGGCGTCGCACCTAGAGGCACGGCCCCGCCCCGGCGGGGGACCTTGCGGGTCAGCCCCAGCCGGTGCGAGTCCCCGGGGCTTGGTGGCTAGCTAGTGCAGTGGGAGTGAGTCCGCGAGGGTGCCAGGCGGGATAGTGTTAGGAAGCGTGAGGACAAGGGTAGATGTGGCTGGCGAAGGGCAGTAAATTTGAAACTAGGACGGGCGGTCTTCTCTAAAGTCCTGGAAGCCGGAGTTGCAGAAGCTCAGAGCCAAGACGCTTACTTACTGAGTGATTGGGCAGCGCTAGGTGCTTTGCATTTAATCTTCATTTACTGTCCACCCCTCTCTGTTTAAAGAGGCGTACATCGTAGCAAACGTGTAGAACTCTGAGCTCACTGATGTGTTTATTTTCTCAGAACGTTTCCTGCGGAAAAATCAAGGCTTTGTCTGCAAGTGTCCCCAGGAACTAAGCACCTTAATTTACAAAGAAGAATGCCAACCCGAATCATCTGCTGATCTGTTTCTTTTTCACATACAGCCACCCCAAGCCTGTGTTCCAATTCTTGGCAACAGGACACAGTGGGACCATTTGTGTCTATCTTGAGGCAAAGGTCAAGTTGAGAGGAGAGACATTTGTGAGAGTGAATATATGAAATGATAACCAGTTCTTTTATCATCCTAAATTCTGTCTTTGGATTAAACTGGATCAGATGTGAAGGTAACATACTTGTTACGTAGTGTGACTTCTGCCTGACTCTAAACTGATTCATCAAGCTAGAAGGTTCTGAACACCCTGCTGTGGGGAAAGGGTCATTTTGGAACACCGCACACTGTCCAGTTTTCCCCCTGGCCTAGAACTCACTTTTCAGAGCCTTATTGTGTGCCCTGATGTGATTAAAAACTGAAAGCTGTTTTCCCATAGCCGATGTAAGGCATCAGGAGCACCAGACAAGCTTGCTGTTACATTCGGGTTGGGGACAGCTGTTCTCAACAGTTCAGTGAAAACATTCTACAGCTTTAGTGTGGGAGGCCCTGTGTTTGAGCAGCTTCAGCATCCCTGATGGTCTTAGCACATCAGAAACCCTTCAAGGCAATGGAATTTGGCATCCGGACGCCAAGACCTCTTGCATAAGGGACAGGCCACCCCAGTCCACACCCTGCATTCTGTCAGGTGAGCAGCACCTTCGACATGTATGAGCAATAGCAGGGGCCCACACATGTGGCTGAGGGGTGCTGTACTGGGGGGGTCTCAGCAGATCTCTGCAGGAAGCCAGAGCAGGCTAGGTTGCATGACAGATTCCCCGAGAGTCGAAAGCACCGTTTGTCAGCACATGTGAGGCAACCCCTGGGGAGTCCTGCCAATACTTGGAGTGTGATGCGTGGTGGTGCTGGGGGTGGCAGTAAGCTGCAGAGAGGTTTTTTAAAAGAGAGGCTAGAAATCTTGACATCATGCTCTGGGGAAGGCTCCAGAGTTCGGGGTCAGGACTCTTATTCTAACCCTGGTTTTACCACAAGTCAGCGCTTGCTTGAGAAATAAGCCCTCCCACTGAATTGTCTTCAGAGGGTTGCATTTAATATTATGCCAAAACTCGGTTTTAATCATGAGATTAGATGAGAAACGACCACAATCTCTTTTTTTCTCTCCATTGTGATCACAGTGCCTGGCTCATACTAAGCGCTCCATAAATGCTTGCAGAATGAAATTTTAGGATTTATCGTGGAATATTGTTGAGGACATTGTCTGATACATCCCTTGTTGCTCCCTATATAAATCTCCTGAGAAATTTGTTTTGGACCAAAGTGTTAGCATTAGAACAAACATTAAAAAGTATGAGGATTCCTTTTCCTTCCTTTTTGCCTTGGTTGACAGGAAGCTGGGAGCCCAAACTTCAACTTAACCACAGCAAATATCCAGAACCTAATGGCCAGTATAACCGTGATCCTCTCCTCCAGGGTGTCACCCTGGATTGCAAGGCAGCAAAACTGGAGAGGAAGTCAGGAGGCTGTTGCAGCATTGCAGGTGCGAAAGCTTCAGGAGGCAGACTTAACAATGGTGAGAGGGAGGAAGGAGAAGTCCCTGGCCTGGGCAGCTTGTGCGAGGATGCCGTTTACCTGGAAGAAGGCCGAGCAGAAGTTAGCAAGTTAATTTTGGATTTGTACATTATGAGGTACCCGTGAGACATCTAAGTAGAAACGCCCTCTAGACAATTGATTGTGTGGGTCTGGAGCTCAGAATAAGTTTGGACCAGGAATGCATACCCAGGACCCCTCTGCATGTCACTATTAATTGAAACAATATGAGTAGATAAGAGCCCCAGGATGAGTGGGTAGAGTGGGAAGAGAAAAAGAGGGGGATCGGTTCGGATTCTGAGGAACCCCACTATTTAAGGGAAAGGCAGGGAAAGAGAGGCCTGAGAAGGAGGGGCTGAGAGATAGGGAAAAAATAAAAAATAAAAAAGACTTAGGTGTCAAGGAAGCCAAGAGAAGAAGCGTTTTAAAAAGAAAAGAGTGGACGACAGTGTCAAATGGAACTGAGGGGTCGATGATGACCGAGTGTCCACTGGACTCGACAGCAAAGTAATCATTGGTCGCTTTAGTGGGGACAGTTTCAGTGACATAGTGGGGTGGAAATTAAATAGAAGTGGGCAGTGATTGGGCAGTAAGGAAAAGGATGCGTTTCTCATGTTCCCAGCAACACGAGTTACACTTACGGTGAGGGAATCGGAGGATTTCTTTTTCTTTAAAGGTTTCTTTTTTCTGCAAAATTGGGGTGCGGGGGTGCAGGGCTTGATGCTTTTGAAGATTGGCGGGACCTGAGAAAATGAAAGATCTGCAGTGAACATAAGAAAGAGAGAGGGTGATGCGTGGGTGACCAAGGCTTTTCTCCAACTTCATGGTGCATCAGAATCACCTGGAATTTTGTTAGTTGCAGGTTCCAGAGCACCAATATGTCTCATTAGATCTGAGTGGAGCCCAGGACTCTGCATTTTAAACAAGCACCCCAGGTGACTCTGATACAGGACTTCTTCAGATCGTACTTTGAGAACTACGGATAGAAAGCCAAGGAAGGAATTATTTCAGTATGGGAGAAAGTTGCCCGTGGAGAGGAAACAATTAAGAAGACAAAAAGGGAACACTTAATAAGGCAGAATCCCTAAGAAGAGGGGAGAAAATGAGATGAAAGGAGGAAGGATCAGCCTTGAACAGGAGAAGCTTCGCCTCTTCGATTAAGATCAGCCTTAGACGGAAGGGCTACGTCTGTCATTAAGGGTCACCTCTTCTGTTAAGATAGGAAAGAAGGAGGCAAAGAGATAAGGCAAGTAGCATTGGTGGTTTTACCTCCAACAAATCATTTTCCCCAGTAGTATCTCCAACAAGCTTAGAAAAGAGAACAATCTTCAGTAATAATCATATAATAATAATGTTCATATTACGTAATGTCGAGTGCTTACCATACGCCTGGCATCACGCTAAACCTTTGACATACAATGCAGTGTATTCCTCAGAGTAACTCGAGTCGTAGGTGCCATCACCATTTCATAGGGAAAGAAACTGAAGTTAGAGAACAAAGAAATAACTTGCCCAAGGATGCGTGGATCTTAAATGGCAGAGCCCACGTAGCCTGAATCATGTCTGTCTAACATCTGAGCCTACAGTATGAGCCACGGATATTATCCTGCTAACCTTTTATTGGGGAGGTCTTAGTAATTTGTGCGACGGTAAGCATGTATGATATCCCTGTGACATTTGAGACTGAAACTTTATTTTCCCTTCATGCCTTCTCAACAGTAAGTCTCTTTCTTCCTACCCAACACCTCGGTCCTGATTGATGGCTTCCTATTTTTTTTTTCTTAAGTATTCTTTAGAACTCTTTCTGTTGCAAGTGGCAGAAAACTTGACTCAAGCTGTTTTAATAGGAAAAGAGGGTGAGAAGGAATCGATTAGCCCACATTGTTGAGAACTTCAGAGCTGCCTCAGGTGTAGCTGGTAGAAACTCAGATAATGCTATTTATTGGTGTCTGGTTTCTATTGCAGCCTCCAATTCCACCTCTCACCCTGTGATCTTTATCCTCACATTTTACCTAGTGACTCTTAACTCACTCCCCAGTCACATGGTACCTATAGCGCTTACTTCACCTCTCAGTCTAACTGGAAACAGCTAACAGATCTTGCGCCTCAGAGGTGTTTGGCATATTTGGGACATGTGCTTAATTCACTCTGAAACAAATCACTTCCGACCATCCCTGGAGTTGAAGGGTAAGTCATCCCACCCAAAAACTGCAGGAGCTACCAGGGGTGCAGGCAGTTCTTCAAAGGAGATTCGGAGAACTGGTTTTACTTTTTAAAAAAGGAAAAAGGCAGGGAGGGGGGCGGAGTAAGTAAGTGGGTGAGGGGAAAACAACGGCTGGGCTGGGCTGTCTTCGGCACATTTCCCCCTTTCCTCCCCTCACTGATGAACTTCCAATGCGCATTCCCAGTGACTCATGCTCAAGCTACTGACCTTTTGGTAGTAGGAGGTGGGCTTGATGCTCTCTGCAGCTCTTACACCTCCAGCAGGGTATGTCTATGTCAATGTCTATACATCTTTGTCACTTCCTTGTTTAAGCATCTTGATTGCACTCCCACCATTGCCCACAGAAAGATGATTTACGACATCAGTGTTCGATGGTCTGCTACTCCCATACTCCATGCCATTTTAGAGTCCTGGAACGCAGGTATTTCTGTTGGTATGATACTGTTATTTTGGAGTTTCAAAAACCTGAATTATTCGTCTTGAGACATTCCAGAGACATGCTTCATTAAAATTTTGAGACAGTATAGGTGAGCTCATTTAGAAAGCCATCTTCTATACTTCCATAATCCACAAGCAAAAGAGGAAAATCACCACCACTAAAGCAAGCTTCTAATGCAAGAATACTTCTTATCTGTCTAAAAGGCTTTCCAATAAATGGGATATGAATAGAACACTTATTGGTATTAATATGGTGTCTGCAGGTGAATCTCCATTTATAGGGGATGAGATAGGAAGATGAAGACAAATGAGAAATAGCCCACATTGTTGAAAACCTGAGCTGCCTCAGGTTTAGCTGATAGAAACTCAGACAATGCTATTATTGGTGTCTGGTTTCTATTGCAGCCTCCAGTTCCACCTCTCACTCTGTGATCTTTATCCTCACATTTTACCTAGTGACTCTTAACTCACCCACCCACCCACCTCCAGTCACATGGTACCTATAGCGCTTGCTTCACCTCTTGCTGTAAGTAAGAAAAATTACTTACAGCTTGTTGTAAGTAAGAAAAATTGCCCCGCAAAGAAACAAAATGTCCTCCTCCCTCTTGCAAATCTCAAAGTTACAACCAAGATACAATTGTTTGAAAATAGTCAGCTAGAGAAACAGATTTAGAGCAGCTTATAATGATCTCTTCTATTGCTTTATCACTCCCTTAACGAGCATAGGTTCAGAAAAAAGTATCCAGCAACTGGAATATTTTTCACAGATCATGTCGCCATTGGTACACTAAGATCACTTAAAAAAAAAAGAGAGAGATCGTAATTGTACTTCCTTTTTAACCTCAGTTAAACTTTATTTTATGTAGCCTTCCTTTAAGCAATATTTTATTTTCATGTTAGAAGATGTTTAATATATACATCAGTGTATTTACGTTTCACTTATTCGAAATGTGTCAAATACTTCATTTTACTCATCTCAATACTTACAATATGTTACATGAAATAAATACCGAAATATACTGAAATTTTACTCCAATATTTAGATCGACGCTGGATGCCCTTGTGATCAGCCCGCAGTTGGCATTTCCAGTCTTCCCCATCCCCCACCCCCATCCCTGGGAAAGATCTGTTCATTCGTTTCCTTTTCCAAATACAGCTTGGATCTGGCTACCTCTCTTCCTTCACTGGAAACCTCTGCTCCTGTTTCTACCTGGAGCATTTGCATTGAACAAGCACAGGTGATGGAATGGTATCTTAAAGTACATTCATTTTTGACTCGCACTATTTCTTCAAATCCACACCAAGGAGCTATTTCTCCCTCACCCCTAAGAAAGACAAAGATTGTTTCTCAGAGGTAATAAAAATAGTCATTTTGTAAGTGACTTAATAAAGTGGCAGTCAGGGATTAAAATGACAGCCCTAGGTAAGAATTATAACTTCGACCTTAATTTCAAGTTGGAGTTTCTCCTCTCTCCAGCTTGGGCCAGTCACAGGCTGGTAGTCTGCAGTGTGAAAGGAAGGGAGGGAGGGATTTTTAGCTGCTTCTCTCTTGCCTCCTCTCCTCTTCCACCTTACAAACCCCTTTCTCACGCCCCTGCAGGATCTGGAGCTTGGTGAGGGGGGTTAGCAAAGGAGATTAGGGAGGGGAGTTACCGTAGCAAAATTCTTAGTTGGTTGGTACTGTGAGGTGATCGAGCGGGTGCTTTCTGGACCTCGAAGACATCTAAAGCGAGTGCTATCTTGAGGGACTCCCATGGGTCCCGCAGACACCTTCTCTTTGCCCACGCTTTGCAGCCCTAGGCATCCAGCCGTGGTTCATCTCTTCTCCCGAGGCCCTTGATCCCCGTGGGAGATCGTCTTGAACAGAGGCTGAGCAACACCACACCATTCCCGCCCCCTCAGATGACTGGTCCATGGTTTGCCCAGGTGACCTCTGGGAGGGCAGCTGCTTCCCCACACCTCAGCCCTCTAGCTTAGATTTCTCAAGTGTGGGCCAATCAGCAGTCCCGTGCCCCTCTGACTGTGGGAGACGATGCACTAGGCTCTGCAGGTCGTTCCCTCACAGTCCTGTCTTCGGTGTGAGGTAGGGAGCAGATCTCCCCTCCTCCGCCTCGGTGAGGGGGCTAGGAGTCTTCACACCCAGTAGTTCTCTCCAGAGAAATTCTTTTCAAAAAGCTTCCTATCTCCAATTTGGCATCTCTTTATGCCATCAGTGTGGGTGACAATTTAAGTTGCCTGCCTCTCCCCCACCCGCTTTCGACCTCCTGCTTTGCCAGTGTTTGCATTTTGGTCCAACACCCAGCTCTGGGATGAGCCTCAGCTGAAACTTTCATTGTAACATCTTATTACACCCCTAAGGCTCATGTTCATCCCTCTACCTTCGCAAAATCTTCTCCATCATCCCCAAGGTAGTGTTTTTTTACCCCTCTGAACTGTTAGGTGTGGATCACTATGCCATTCACACGGTCTCATTCGCTGCTTTGTATTGCAGTTATTTCAGTATACTTATTTCCACCAAAATGTTGTAGGTTCCTCAAAGGCAGAAGCTATGCATCTTCATTTTCATATCACCAAAGTCTGACCCACGGTGTGCACATAATACTTATTATATCAAAAACAGACAAACAAACAAACAAACATGGTTTCCTCAGGGTTGCCGTGTTTTGTGAAGCCTTGGAGAGTAGGCGGTCTCTTCCGTGCAACCCGTGTCTGCTGACTGTGTGCCAGCACGTGTCCCGTTGAGGGGACAGGCTCAGGCCAGGCCCGGCATACTCACAGTCATCGGAGGAAGCTGGAACACTACCCGGAATGACACGAGTCCCCATGATCTCGAGGTCACGCACAAGAGGGAGTGGTTGACTCTAAGCAGGAGGCTCAGGGACGTCTTCGCAAAGTTGCAGCTACCTGAATTTTTTTTTTTTTAATGGAGCTAGAATTCACCGTGTTAAAGTATACCATTAAATATTTTTTAGTAGATTCACGAAGTTGTGCAACCATCACTATTATGCACTTCCAGAATATATTTATGACCCCCCCCAAAAGAAACCAGTGGTTCTGCATTGCTCCCTTCCCCAGCCCCTGGCAACCAGGAACTCCCGTCCCATGGAGAAGTCACTACTGGTCCCTCCCACACGTGCTGCTGCTGCCAGAGAAAAGTGGCCTAATTAGAGTGGCACATGTGAGCTCATACGTTATATTCCTCTTGATACCAAAGGCAGTTTCTCTTTTTTGTTTTTAAGCAATGAAGATACCAACTGGACTTTTTCCCGTCATGGGCTGAGACTCTGTGAGGACCCAACTCAGGTAAGACGCAAGAATTTGCCTCTCAGAGAAGGTGCTTTCGATTGCCACCAGAGGGCGCCTGCTGCCAGCTCTGGGCGCGGTGCCGTTGCTGGGAGGCCGGAAGCCCCGTGTCTGTGACAGACTGGCTGTCAGGTTCACAAGGAGCTGATGGCTGTTTGTTGTACGGAATGGTTGGAGGGTGTGTCCTTGGCCAGCTGGGAAGGGAAGAGAGAGCGTGGGAGGATTCCCTGCCCATCTCACCCTCCCTCAGCTCCCCCTCCCGCCCTCAGGGCAGGGGGCTCTGCAGAGGGTGGGGGCAGAAGGGTGTCACCTGCCTTCAGGAGCCGTAACTGAGCAGCTGGTGATGTTTGCAGGAGTAGATTGAACCACGGAGGGGTTGTGAGAACTCCCAGCTCAGAAGGCAGAGGGAGAAGGAACATTGAGAGGCAAAGATTTATGAGGGGGAAAGACACCCGTAAGGAAAGGAAATTAGAAACCAAGCAAGCAGAATATTCAAAAGGCAGCCACACACCGTGCATAATAATGAAGTTTCCAGACTCCCTTTGGCTTCCGTGGGTCCCCGTACTAATTTATGCAGCGACGCTCCTTCCCACTGCAAACAGGTGGGTGTGAGGGCCTTGCAGACGCTTCCTCACCTCTCGGCTGCTCCTCCACTGTCTCGGGAGGAAGGTCGGGCCTTCCAGAGACTTCCTTCCGGCATCCAGGTGTTGAAACAGGCTCCTGGGCCCGCCGTTTGCACAGGGCGGCGGAGCAGGACAATGGCAGTCCCAGGACTCGTGGGCAGACAATCATCAGTGCCCCATGGACGGCGCCGAGGTCCCTCGGGCACCTCAGGAGGATGGCCTGGGCTGAGGAGCCTAGACGAGTGTCAGGGACCAGTGACTTCGGCATGGGGCAGGCGCCCAGACCACGCCGGGCCCCTTCGGAAAACGACGCCAGAGACTGCTCTCCGGTGGGGTCCGTGGCTGGTGGGATATGCCGGCCACAACCGGGTCCATCCCCTCCATGCCCCAGCTTGGGGCGGGTTTTCTGCCTTCGCTCTCTCCGTCGGGTCGGCCTGTGCATACTCATTCCAGAAACGTCTTCCCGAAACATGGCTTCTACGGTGCCCTCTTGAGACATTGGGAGGAGGTCATTGTTTTGTTTTCAGACCGCAGTGTATTTGGAGGGGTGGAGGCACAAGTCTTATTGCTATGAATAGACACGTAAATGGGAGAAGAGTAGAAACGTGTATTTGCCAACTAGTTAGAGGAGTTGCAGAGCTGAAAAGGGGGTTCTCTTTCTTCCTGTGGAAGAGATGTGAGCATTTTGTTATTGTTGGGGAGCACAGTGGGGGGGAGGCTGAGTTTAAAGTGGGGGAGAATGAGTGTGGGGCGGAGCCCAAGAGGACAGCACAGGGCAGGAGGAAGAGCAGGTGACCAGCTCTGAGATGGGGAAGGGTCCCTCCACCCTCGGGGTCTGGGGAAAGGAGGAGCAGGGGTTACAGGTAAAGGGGTGGGAAGCTGGAATTCACGTCTGATGGCTTCAAATTTCCCTGATGTCAGAAGCAAGGGAGGTAGGTGGCCGGAGAAGTGTGGAGTCGGTGGTGTGGACAGTGCTCATTTTAGGGTGCTCTCTCTGAGCCCTGGAGGGAGCGGCTGCTCCCAATAGCTGCTCTTCTTATATTCTTTAGAGTTATCTTTACTTTTTTAAAAAAGTCGTGTTACCCATTTTAAGTGGACCTTTTGGGAAGTTCCAGCACATTTACAGAGCTGTACGACCCTCATCACCATCCGCTGCATCAGCGGTTTTACCACCCTGTAAAAACCCTCGTGCCCACTTTCAGCCAATCCCCTTTCTCACCTCAAGCCTCACCATGGCAACCACCAATCTACTTCCTGTCTTTACAGATCTATCTATTCTGGACATTTGTAAATGGAATCATATAAAATGCGATCTTGTGTCTCTTGCTTCTCTCACTTACTGTAATGTTTTCAAAGTTCATCCACGTTGAGCCTGGTCCGGTACTCCATCCCTCTTTATGGCTGAAGAATTGTCTACTGTATGGATAGATCCCATTTATTTATTCGTTCACCAGGTGAGGGACATTCAGGTTGTTTCAAGTTCTGGCTGCTATGAGTAATGCTGTTCTGAACATTCATATTCACACCTTTTGTGGACGTATGTTTTCATTTTTCTTTCGTAAATACCTACGAGAGGACTTACTGGGTTAAATGGGTTCGTCTCACTTTTTAAGAAACTGCCACATCGTTTTCCAAGCACGCTGAGCCATTTTTTACATTCCTACCTGCAATCCATGAGGTTCGTTTTTCCACATCCTTGCCAACACTTGATGGTATTCGTCTTTTTTATTGTAAACATTCTAGCATGTGTGAAGTGGTATTTCACTGTGGTTTTAACTTGCATATTCCTAATGACTAATGATGTTGAGCATCTTTTCATGCACTTATTAACCATTCGTGTATCTTCTTTGGTGAAATATCTAATCAAATCCTTTACCCATTTAAAAAAAAAACTGAGTTGTTTCTTTCCTATCACTGAGTTGTAAGAGTTCTTTACTTTTTACTAGACAATTCCTTGATATTCCAATCCCCTATTATAGTTTCTCTTTTTTTTATGTTAAATTTCCCCTCTTCAAGTTACTGCATGCTATCTCTTTTTATTGCAGTCTGAGTGATACAGGTAGCTACTAGTATTTGTTCTCTGACAACGCAGCAGGGAACACCAGTACAGAAATAAGGGAAAGAGAAAGCTTTGGAGCCACACAGATGTGCATTTCGATCTCAGTTTTGCCACTTCTATGTGGCCTCGATGCTTACCTCACAGGATTTTCTTAAAGATTACGGCTAATATGCAAAAATAGCTTATCACAGAGATGCACGCTTAGTAGCAACTCGGTAAATGGTAGCCAGCGACAGCAATGGCAGTAAGTGGCAGTAAGGTGAAACTGAATCTCAGGGTGTTCCGCAGGGGACGGTCCTTGCGGTTATTTTGTGGAAAGTGTCCCTCATTCACCTGAGTGCTGCTGTTGTTGAAGGGACGTCGCAGGCAGAGAGAGGCTGAGCGATGGTGCAGGAAGGCCTTCGGGCTGTGGCTGCGCTTCGGGGAGCTCACGGAGAATGTGGGGTCTGGCCTTCAGCTTCCGAGGGCCCATTTTATCCGCACCCCAGGGGTGTCCAGCTTTTAGAAGGCTGACTCGTGTCAACTAAACTCACATAGTTATTTTAGTCTTTCAGATAACTGGAGTGACTCACTCACTCGGGGCGATCCATTACTCAGCCACTAACTGCTATGAAGGTTAAGAAAAAAACAATGACATATTTCATATTCGAGTGAGTATATATGGAGACGCAGCCTTCAAATAAAATGGCCAGGTTTACGTGGAAAAAGCCTAGATGACAACGTATCCCAAGCACCGCTGCATCGCTTGTGACAATAATGATTTCGTTTACCGGTAGGTTGGGACGTTTTCATATAGTCCCATTTCATTGGTAAGATGTTTTGCCGCCTTAGAAAATGTAAACAGCAAAATGAGGAATAGACACAGTGGAGGAGCCCTAAAGGGTTAGCAGGTCGACAAGTAGTGGAGAGTGGTTCCCTAACGCTGACGGAGCTGGAGGACAGCCGGCCGGGGGCAGCCCCTGTGCTTGTGGGTGCGGAAGCTGGCGTGTGTTTGAGAGTTCCCTTACCTTGTTCTCAAGGGGTCCTCTCCATCATCCCTCTGGTCACGTGAGCATCACCCATCGTCCTTGGGGAAGCCTGCTTCAGGCAACGTGCTAAGGGTGCTACGTGGCTCCATTGCCCGGAGCGTGATCCATTACCTGCAGTGTTAGGACATTTTCTTTTACGCTTGCATTGAGCTGCACTATTATGAAAATCGTGTGTGCCTGAAAGGCATGGATGGGGTTTTTGCTCAAGCGTTTTTGCACGCTAAGGCCAGGAGACCAGGCTACAGCCGGTATGACACACAGGCCCGACTGTTTCTTTGCTGTACGTCCAGGGACAGACTGCAGAGGATGTGGATCAGGTGGTTGACATGCCACATGGTTTTATTTAGTACCAAACAGGCCATTTTTGTCACAGTGAGGGACCACAGTGTACCCTTCAAGAGGATGGAAGATAGTAGATGTGTCATCTGCAGAGGCAGGAAAACGAGGTGAGCTCCAGATGCAAGGAAGGAAGACTCTGGGTCTCATGGGGATGGGGCCTAGATTCGGGTAGCGAGATGTGATGGTGTGTGTCAGCTACTCTCTTCGTTGTATGGCCCTCGTCCTAAGGGCATTTGTTACACATTCAGAGTGGTGCCAGCATTTGAAGAGTTAAGGAATATGGTTACGCCACGCTCAGGGCACAGTGTGCGGGGCGAGCTGCCGCTCCCGGAGAATGAAGTTACAAGGTGACGGGACGCAGAGCCGGCTAGAGGACAAACCCCACCCTCCATCTGCCAGTCGGTAGAGCCATGGCAGGACTGTGTTCCCAAGGTGCCCTCATCTTCTTCTCCAAGGCTATTTCCCCTGTCAAAGTATGATGGAGAGAGTGAGACGGAATGCAAGAGAGAGGGGGAGAGAGACACAGAGAGAGTCAGACAGAGAGAGAGGGGAGTGCATGGGGGGTAAGAGGTAGGAGGAAACGGGAACGGTCTTTTTTTCCTCCTCACTCAACTTCAATAAGTAACTCAAATATCTTAATAGCCTTATTTTCTCAATTCTCTTGCAATTTAATTCAAGGGCTTTGGTAATGCACAATTGTTAGCTCACTAAGAATTTTTTTTTTTTTTTTACTTAAATAAAGAGAAGCTTTGTGTTTAAATGAAAGCCACATACAGAAGGAATCTAATTTTTTAAAAAATCTATGGTAGAACAATTTTCAAACATGAACCAAACACACCCCCCGCCCCTTTCTCCACCAGCCTCCCCCAGTACCCCCTAAAGGGGCCAGGAAATAACCCCTGGCATTTCGGAGAAAATCAGCAGGCTGTTTAACATGTGGTAAATGGGTCTTATAAAAAAGAATTGTCCTCCCCTCCGTTGTGGGGCAGAGGGTGTGTAGGAGGGTCCAGGGTGAAGGAACTGAGTCACCTGCCTATTCAGGGAGCTCGAGCACATCAACGTAGTTCCGAGCCGCCAGGGCAGCTGGCCACCGTCCTGTCTGAAGGTGGCCTTAGTGACTGGTCCCCGTTTTCATAAGTGCAGCCAATAAGAGGGACACCTTTCAGTGTCCCAGACTGAAATATTCTACCTGGAGGAAAGGTACAGACAAGTGTATGAACTCAATCCAAGGGTGCCGTTTGGGGTTAGCGGAAGGTTGATTTTGAATGTAACACCATGTGACGGTACAGAGTAAGGTACACGCTCCCGGGGGACCTCCAGGGGGCGCTCTGCCTTTGCTCGTTCTGAGCGCTTAGGACACCTGCAGATTGACTTCAAAAGTCAGGTGGGGTCTGTCCAATTCGGATTTCTCTCTGTGTAAGGACTTTAAAAACTCTTTTTACCTTGGGATTTTGTGAAGATAAGATAAATAAGAATGACTAAATTCTCATTCTAGAATTAGAACTTAATGCGTTTTGCTAATACGGCTAACTCACACGTAAATACACGCACAACCTATCGAGAATATAAAGTAGACTGGATAACGAACTAGTAAAAGCCCTAGGGCTGGCTGCAAGGGTTACCTGTGTTCTTGTCGAATTCATAATTCTCTTGTTCTAGTTCTGTAGATTCTCTTCCATGTCATTTCCCTCCTGCATAGTAGGCTGTGTTGAGATGTGTCTGCTTCTACTGGGGACTCTAGCCCCCTTCTTTCTTACACACCAGTTCATTTGACGCACAACTTTTATCAGTGTATCTCCAAGAATACCTTTGACTTCCTCCCATGAGCAAAGAGAAATAATCAGGCAAGAGCAGACCCCCCCCCCATATCCACCCTCTTGCCCGTATCAGTGTGGCATCCACTGCCTTTCAGACTTCAGTGAGGGTGGCCCCTCTGTCTCCTCTCAAGTTCAACTCCTCCACTTGAGCCTTCATCCCCACGCCTCCCCCTACTCAAGCCGTTCTCCCTGCCTCCGTCTCCCCATCGTCTGCTCTCACCGGATCTTTCTCATCGGCCCACACACCTTTACCTCCCCCTGGAACAAATACATCGTCTCTCGGCCCCACTTTCTCGGACAGCTACATCCCATTTCTCTCTCCCCCTTTCCAGCAAAACTCCTTGCAAGAGCTGCCGCCTCCAATGTCCTTCTCCCACTGTCTTGTCGACCCGCCCCGGGCAGGCGTTCCCCTCCCGTAGTTCTCAGAAACAACTTCTACAAAGGACAGCAGTGGCCTCTGTGGAGCTCAGGCCACGCTGCCCATGACTGGCCCCTGCTCCTTCCTCCGTTACCTCCCCTACTGTATCTCTGACTTCTCCCCCCCGCCCCCCACGCAGCCCCTTACTCCTTACAGTGCACACTGTCCCCTCAGGCTGTGTCCTCTGCCTGGCGTGCCCTTCCCCCAGACACCAGCGTAAAACCTCCACTCAAGTGTCACCTTTTTCTTCTTCTTTTTCTTTTCCCATTTATGTATTTGTTCATTTATTTATTTATTTATTTATTTATTTATTTATTTATTAAACACCTACAGCACCTGGTCCTCTTAGGTGGTCTCCCATCTGAGTACTAACCAATCCCGACCCTGCTTCGCTTCTGAGATCAGACGAGATCGGGCACGCTCAGGGTGGTATGGCTGTACACTAGTGTCACCTTTTAATGAGGCCTCCGCTGACGTCCTGTTTAAAGTTCCTGCCCCCACCCCCCCTTGCGGGCACTCCTGGTTCTCTTTTGTATCAGTTAACTATTGCTGTGTAACAAATTACCCTCAAACTTTGTAGCTTGAAACACCGAGAGACATACATTCTCTCTCACGGTGTCTGTGGGTCAGGAATTAGGCAGTTCCTGGTGGTTCGGCCTTGGGGTCTCCTAAGAGGTTGCAGTGACACGTCACCCCAGATGGTAGCAGTCACCTGCAGGCTTCCCTGGGGCTGGAAGGTTCGTTTCTAAGGTGCCGTGTCCACATGGCTGTTGGCAGGAAGCCTCGTCCCAGGCAGCTTGACTGCTCCTGGTGACACGGCAGCTGCTTCCCCGGAACAAGCCGCCCAAGGGAGAGCCCGCAGAAGCTGCGGCACCTGGTGCAGCCCGGCCGTGGAGCCGCGTGTCGGCACTTCCGCAGCGTCCCCTCAGTCTCACGCCCAGGCCTGCTCGGCACGGGAGGGGACACGAGGCGTGTTTTGGGGAGGTGGGACGGCGGGGGCCATCTTGGAGAGCACACCTTCCAACACGCCGCATCATCTACCTGCCTCAGGCGTTTGTTTTGCTCTCCCTGACATAGGCTGCAGGCTCCTTCAGGGTGTGATTTTGATGTTCCGATGGGCGTCAGATCTCTAGCGTCTCTCACAGTGTCTAGCATGCAGTAGGTGCTCAGTTATCGTCGAATGAATAATTGGATATAAAGCTCTGTAAAATTCTGTCCACCTGCCCTGATTACGATTCTGGAGCAGCGTCTCTCTCTTTAATTATGAGGAGCGGCCGCTCCAGCCGGCTCTTCACACCTCTCCGAGCACGCAGTGACCCATCTGTTTTCCGACCCAATCTATTTAGTGCCCTTGCTGGAGTGAGTAACCTCTTGACGGTGATCTGAGCTAAACGCAAATTCTTCCTCACTGAACCCCCTGCCCACCACCACCACTGCCACACACACACACACACACACACATACACAAAGCAAGAATTTTTCTTTGACCATTTCATGCCCAGTATATGTAAAAGTAATAAGATCTTACCACGATGTCTTCTGACTCCTAAGAGCTCAGGAGGGGATGCTGATAAGTAGAGGGAGGAGGCCAGAGGAAGGCGGTCTGGGGTTCGGGCGGCTGCTTGAGAACCAAGGGCATGTGATGGCCCCGCTCCACGGTCTAAGAGAGCATCTGGGTGGCAATCCCACCGTCACCAGAGGTCAGGAATTACCGAGAGCGGCACCTGTCCCCTCCCTGCGGGTTGTGGCCGTGCCAGCAGCTGCGGTGGCAGTGACATGCTGGTGCCTGAGGACGGGGGACCCCAGCCGCGGGGAGTGGTGACAGAGCAGGTGGCAGGTGCGAAGGGCAGGGCCGAGCTGGTGAGGGGACGGCCGCTCCGCCGGCAGCTAATCCGTCCGCCTGTGCTCTGGGACCCTTCCTGGCGTTCCTCACGGGCCCCTGCCCCCACTCCCATTCCTTGCTTCTTCCTTTACCGCGGGCTTCCCCACGGTCTGCAGACACAGTCAGCTCTCCCCTGTCCTGGAGACCCCTCCTCTCCTCTCCACTGGGACCGCTTTCTGCCGGGTCTTAGCCATCCCCCAGATAACATTTGGTCCTGTTTCCAGCCACCCATTGTCTTTCCTTAGCAAACTTATTAAATGAGCTGTTCACGTGCCTGGCCTCCCTCCTCAGTTTCTTCCTTTATTAATTTAGTCCATAAGCAATTTATCGAGGACCTATTATGTATAAAATCCTGGGAACAGTGAAATGGAGTGCAGGGTACTGCCTGATATGGGCGCAGAGAAGTAAACAAATTATAATGTCACGTGACAAGGACAGCAACGAGGACACGCACCACATCCGGAGGTAACGGCAGGGGAGAGTCGCTGGCCGGAGAGGAGAGGCAAGAACCAGAGAGGGTTTTCTGGAGATGGGGAGCTTGAACTAGAATTTGAAAGACAACAGGTGAACACAGAGCCGGGGAGCGGGGGAAACGGAGTGTCGTGGAAGTCGGCTGAGAGGTACCGGTCGACTTAATCAGATGCAGAGATGCTGCATGCGGGGACACGCACAGGCATCAGGAGCACGGCCACTTCGCCGATGCGTTGGAGGGAGGAGGGTTGCAGTGGGACGGGGCGCGGACAAGGAGCGAGGACGCAGAGACGGTTTTGGCAGAAGCTGAGCTGAGCCTTGTCAGGTGGCAGCTAGAGAGGGGTGCAGGATGACAGGCCCGCGGAGGCGGGGGCAGTGCACGGCAGCCACCAGCCTCTAAGGGGTGGCGCGAGGGTCAGACGAGCCCATACGTGCAGGCGACAGCGGCGGGCACACACCGGGTTAGTAGGCGGTGGGGCCAGAGTGCAGACTCTCGCCTTGGGTGCCAATCCCACGCTCGTTCTGCGGCACCCGGCAGGCCTGGGCGAGGTCTGCACACTCAGGGGGTTCGTGGGAACTGGGGCGACACAGGAGGCGGGGCAGAGGCCTCCCTGCTCGTTCAGGGGGAGCGGGCCCTGAGGTCCCTTGTGTGCTGACAGGGCCGCGCCTCCCCTCACCAGCTCTCCCCACGTGGCTTCTTAGCCTGACTTCTTCCAAGAGGAGGATGCCTCCCGAGGCGGGCTGAGGACAGACCTCGTCCTCCTCCGACAGCCGCCACGGTGCCCCTGCTCTCCCCGCAGCCTCGCGTCACAGGCGGGGAGCTGTGCCACCTGGGGAGGGGACCGAGACTCCCGGGGTGGCCGAGCTGTGGCCCTGTCAGCGGCGGGAGACGCTTCCTCCTCAGAGGAGGGTTCCAGAAGCTCCAGAGCTGTGAGCCTCACTGACCGGAGGGCGCAGCTGTCCCGTTTGTCCCCGACCGGGGACAGTCACAGGTGAGGGCAAAGCAGCATGTTTACGCCAAGAGTTTTAAAATGCCATTCACAAGGGAGGAAAAAAAATCACCTATGATCATAGCACCTGGAGATAACCACTATTAACATTTGGGCTGAGTCTTTCCGACTCTTTCCACTGGCTTTTTCCACGTAACGGACAGCTTCGTTTTATGTTAAGATGTTTCCAAATATATCATTTTAAATGATTACATAGTATTCCTGTGAATCAAGTCAAGGGGTATTTGCACAAGAAAACATGGTTTGTCCTGAAACTAATATAAAATAATGTCGAACGTCAACTCGAATTAGAAAAAATAAATGGTTTGTGTAGTCCTGCATCTCACCTCACCTGCCCCCCCCTACCCCCGAGAGACCACATCCCCACCTCTGTGTGTACCTGACACAGGGCTTTTCCCTCCAAACCTGTCCCTCCTCCAAAGGCCCATCCTTCCAGTCACCTGCACACAAACCCCCAGTCACTTTCCCCCTGCCCTCAGCCTCTGCCGGTCACCACCTCTTGTCGCTTCTTTCTCTGTGGTGCTTTTTCACACACCCTGTTTTCATTCCTGCTTTCCACACCTGAGGCCAGAACATTATGAGCTTACGCCTAATGACAAGATCCTCCAACTTACTGCAATTGCTCCTTAATTTTTGTCCCAGCCTTTGATCTCTCTCCCTTTGGTCTCTCTCTCTCTCTCTCTCTCTCTCTCTCTCTCTCTCTCTCTCTCTCTCTCTCTAATTCATTCTCCAGGTTGCTGTCAGACTTCCGATACTGCTCAAAAATCATCAGTGATTTCAGATTTCTCAAAACATGTCTTGCATTTGTATAGCACATCACATACCACTTATTTCTGAACATAAGGAAGCCTGGTAACGTGTAGGGACATTGGCTTCTCGTTAGAAGTGATCTACCTGTATCTATAATTTAGAAATATCTGTCAACCTCAGTACATAGGCCAACACCCGACAAATGGTCGCTATTCAGTAGATATGAATGAATGAAGTGGATTCTATTTTCCATTCGCTTTGATCCTATAACTAGAGTTATGCTTCTGTGAGTTAAAAAATCTAAGAGTTAATTAACGGGCAGAGTTGAACATCTTGGCAGGGAGGCCATTAACATGGCGGTCAGGCGTGAGGTCTTGTGCTGGGAATGTTGGCGGCGGGCAATATCCATCGCTTTTTTTGGAGTTTTGTGGGAACACTTGATGACATATCCAAAATCTAGGGCTGCTAGTGCTCTCTGCTTTCGCTAGCTTCTTTTCCTCGGACGACTGGGATATCTGTCGTAAGCAACTTGAAGGGAAAGGTGAAGTGTTATTTTCTGAATATGATACAGTGAGTGATGCAGAGAAAGAAAAAGGAAGCTTCGGTTCGGTGAGGGTAGCGAACTGATGAGTCCTATCAGTGCAGCACAGTGGCGGCCCTTGGACACATGACTGTCCCACTCTGAGCCCGGTCTCCGAGCCACAAGGTGGGGGTACTACCTACCATGGTCGTAGAAAGGGTCGGGTGTAGTTAGGATGTATTCGTGTTTATAGCACATAGTAAAACAAGGCAAAAAATAACTATTTCTGTTGTATTAGTTAGGGTTCTCCAGAGAAACAGAATCAATAGGTTATATGAGATTTATGATAAGGAATTGGGTCACGTGACCATGGAGGCCGGCAAATCTAAAATCTGCAGAACACATGTCCCGGTCAAGTCCCAAGGCCAGCAGGCTGCAGTAGAACCAGGAGGAGCTGATGTCCCAGTTCAGTGGCATCGGGCAGGGAAATTCCCCCTGTTTGCGGGGGGAAGGGAGGGTCAGCCTTTTGTTCCGTTCAGAACTTCAGCTGATTGGATGAGTGAGGCCCACTTACAGAATGGAGGGCAATCTGCTTTACTCGGTCTACCGATTTAAATGTTAATCTCATCCAAACACCCTCCCGGAAACACTCAGAATAATGTTTGACCAAATATCTGGGCACCCCAGGGCCCAGCCACGTTGAAACATCACACCTATCATCGGTAATCGTAGACTGTGGGTGTGGAGTGGTGTGAGGGGCGTCAGGATGCTGATTGGTGTGGGACGGTAGGCACACAGTGGGCCTGGGAGGAAAGGGTTGATGAAGGCGTCCTCAAGTTATGGAGTCTAGGAGACTGCGGGTCGTCCGGGTGAGGACGTCCAGGAGGCATTCGCTTTAAAGACCTGGGGCTTGGGAAAGAATGGCCAGCAGAGCAGGGTTTGAGGGTCAAGTTCGAAGCTGAAGCCATGAGAGTGGATGAGATGAGGCAGGCAAGGTGTATTGGTGACGAGAGGGGGCTCGAGCCACGAGGAATGGCAGCGTTTTACAGGCACCCCACAGAGGGGGCCGCTAAAGAAAAGCGTAGTGAACTGGAATGTCCCCAGAGATCCCAGACTTGACACTTGAAAATGCCACCGCCTTTTCTGTCACCTCAGAGATCTTAAAGTGAGTCTGCAGAAAACTGCTGCTGCTTGTCCTGAAACCCGAGGCACGCGAGGCGCGGCTCGGGTGACATTTGGCTTCAGACTGTTACCACAGCTTCCTTGCCTTCTGCAGGCTCCCCACCTCTGGCCCAGGTCGCTGGAAACCGCCATTGGGTGACTAGGCAGGGGACAACCGAGTGGGTGGCCACTGAACGTGGGATGATTTGGGAAGGTCCTCCTATCCCCCCGCCGCCCTCACTGGTATCTGCAGCGATTCTTCCCTCGCAAACTTCTCGAAGGGAAGAACCGTTTCCTGTCCAACAGGAAAGGCGTAAGAGAGCGGGCTCCGCTTCTCAGTGGCTGCATGACGTGATCGAGGACCGTCACCTTCCTCCCCAGCACTCAGGGGCCTCCTCTGAAGAAAGAAGAGATGTAACCTGTTGGTCTCGAAAGTCCTGTCTTGCCCTAACTTTCCATGAGTTAGACTAAAGAGTCGTCGAATTGTCTGAATTAATTATTTTTGCATTTGGGTCAGAAGATGCCGCCAAGAGAAACAACATGTTATAAGCTGTTAATATTTGCATAAATTAATATCTCTGATTGCTAAGTGTAAGATTTTGTCAAATGGCCAATTTTGGGGGGGTTCAGGCAGGAGGGGAAAGAGAAATAATCCTCCGAGTAAGGGACGCTCCTTGTGAGAATGGCTCTGTCGGGCGACTAGGGATCAGAGAGGAGATGGGGGGATGAAATCTGTGCCAGCTGGTGGCAGGGGGTGGGGCAGGGTCCCCAGACTCTCAGAAATCTGGAGAATTTGAGGACAAGGAGAGGGATTTGGGTTCAGCTTAAACATTGGTCGAGAATACAGCATGCACCAGGCACTCAGCTAAGCAGAGCGGATACGACAGTGAGTGAGACCAAGTTCCTGACCTTCAGGAATTCAGAGACCGAGAGGGGAAAGCAGCCCTTGGCGGGGCGTTTCTGTACAGCACGTGGCTGCGATGTAGATCCCGGGCCAGAGCCCGTGGCTCTCGGTCCCCGCTCTGCCACTCGCCGGCTGTGAGACCTCGGGCAGCTTTCTCAACCTCTCTGTTTCCACTTCTCCATCAACAAAATGGAGGTAATAACAGTAGCCACCCATAGGGCTGTCGAGGATGGAGCGAGGTGCCTGAATGAGCCCCGTGTGTAAATAAGTGTCTGTCATCCCTCAGTGAACCGTGAGGCAGGCACGAGGCACCGTGGGAGAGGAGGAGGGACCAGGGGGCTCTCAGAGGCCAGTGTGTCCCCTACACAAGTGGCAGCCATTCTGCTACCTTTGCCTTTTCTTCTCTTTTCTGAGTCTCCACCAAACCACGTGCTTACTCCCCCCCGCCCCCCGGGGGCTGTGCTTTGCCATCGCGACCCAGCGGAGTGTCTCACGTTCTCAACCCCCTTCGAAGCCGAGAGCCTCCAGTCGCCAGAAGCCACCCTCGTCTTTTATTTTTGTCCAGTGTCATTTCCTTCGGCCGCATCTGTCAGTCATCCCCCTGTCCCCTGAGCTCCCGTCCTGAGGTTTCTCACCCCAGACACTGCGCCTCTCCTCACAGTCCGAGCAGTGGGTGTCGCTGGTCCCCAGCTTCTCCTGCACTTGGGGGTCTGCTTGGGGCAGCTTCCCTCAGGGCCCCATGCGCCCCCAGTTCTGTGCCATCGGTGATGTTGGGGACTCAGGAGGCAAAGACAGGTTCGCAGAAGGGGACTGAGAATGTTACCGTGCGGAGGTCCCTAAAAGCACC
>CM053517.1:38013254-38046667 GCA_028627145.1 Eidolon dupreanum
GGAGGCGGGAGGCGGGAGGCGCTGGTGACAGTTGTTCTGGGGGCAGCGGGCTTGACGGGGTGGCAAGGTTGGTTTAGCGGTTCAGGATTTAAACTCCTACTCCTGTTTACCCGTGGAAATCCTCTCCCAAGATTTCTGAAGGGCTTTCTCAGGACCCGTCAAGGTCACCCTTATCTCCCCAAGTGTTTCGCCGCTCACCCAGCACACTTCCTTTTGTGTGTGTGTGTGTGTGTGTGTGTGTGTGTGTGTGTGTGTGTGGTGGGGAAGGGGTCGGTTGAATGGGGTAGGCTAGGAGGCTTTGTTTTGTTTTGAATTGTTTGGTTCAGAAATTCTGCTTTTTCCCATGAGCTGTTTGCAAGGCTTTGACACGAGGGCTCAGAAACACATGGAGTAACTTATTCGGGGGCAGAGAGAAGCATGTGTCAGCGGCACCAAATTGTTTTGACTTAGAAATTAAAAGGGTCCTACTTACGTGCTGATGTTTTTATTGCTAGAACGTTGAGGTGCCCAACAATGGCGCATTACGTGGACTTTGGTAAATCCACAGAGTAGAAAACTGTATAACCCAAGGACTTAGCAATGGGTGGAGGGGACACATCTACTACAGTCAGCCTAGGTGGCACTGCACGGACACCAGTCCATGGGGATTCTAGCACAGTGGTGCCTCGTAGAGAGACAGGCGCAAATATTATATGGCCCTTGGGTGCTATTTCCTCTCACTTCACGTGAAAAAGGTGAAGAAGATAGATATCTACTGACCTAGGAAATGTCTCTGCCATATCGTTGAATGAAAAGCAAGCAGATTGCAAAAACAGTGTTCATAATATGATCCTGATTCTGTGACAAATGTATAAGAATAAAAATGTAATGGATAAAAAGTAAATGTAAATATTTCAGAAGTGGTTATAGGTGATTTTTAATTCTCGTTTCTCTGTATTACTAAATTTTTTACAATACTGCACCACTGCTTTATATAATTAGGAAAACACTATAAGGGATTGAAAAAAAAATAAAGCTTTCTGTTCACGGCTGGGCTCAGAGATTGGTTTATGAATGGGTTGGTGCTGTGGGGGGTTGGTCCTTACATTATAAAGTTGGATAATCGATAAACATTAGTTCCCTTTCCTGTGAAGAGAGGGGCCCAGGAAGAGGCCACCCTCAGGGCAGGTGTGGGGTGGAGACTCTTGAATCTGAAACTCTGGAGAGTGAGATGTGTTCCTGAGTGACCAGGTGGAACCTGGCAACAGTATTCCCACCCAGAGAACACCTCGCCTAGTCATCAGGCTTCTCAGCACTACAGTTAAGCAACATTCTACCTTCATAAACTTTGAGGGGCCAGCCCAGGAAGCGGACTACCCTTTGCAGCATCCTTTCTATGGGGAGATATGCCCCAAATTCCACATCAGCAATTCACATTGGAGATTAAGGACGTAACCATTTCCAGTTTGGAGACCTTCTTGTCCCCTCTATTCACTCATTATTTAAAAAATCCCTGTTAGTTTGTACTAGATTGCAAACCTGTGGACAAATCATTTGTTAATCCAGCACATAGTTAAAGGGGTTTTCGAAACTGGAAGGAGCTTAGAGACGGGCACCAATAACTAAGTTTTGAATGAGTGTTACTTCTCATTAATTGAGCCGCTGGAGTTGTCCGGGGATTGAGCAGTTTCATCAGTGATTTACATCTTCCCCAGCGCTCCTCCTATTCCCACTGTGATAGTTAATTTTATGTGTCAACTCGACTGGGGTAAGGATGCCCAGGTGACTGGCAGAATGTTATTTCTGGGTGTGTCTGTGAGGGAGGTTCTCAAAGCATCGGCATTTGATTCACTAGTCTGAGTAAAGAAATCTACCCTCACCAGTTAGGGCCAGCATCATCTAGTCAGGCCTGAGCAGAACGAAAAGGCAGAGGAAGGTTGAATTCTCTCTCTCTCTCTCACTCTTCCTGAACTTGGACCCCCATCTTTTCCTGTCCTTGGACATTGGAGCTCCTAGTTCTTGGGCCTTTGGATTCTGGGACTTATACTAGTGGCCACCCCAGTTCTCAGGCCTTTGGCCTTAGACCAGGCATTATACCATCAGCCTCCCTGGTTCTCAGGCCTCCAGGCCCAGACTGACCCATACCACCAGCTTTTCTGGTTCTCCAGCTTGCAGATGGTGTATCATGGCATATCTCATCCTCCAAAATCATGTAAACCAATTCCCATAACATCTACCTATCTATCATCTATCTATTATCTATATCTATATCTATATCATCTATATCTATATCATCTATATCTATATCATCTATATCTATATCATCTATATCTATATCTATCTATCTATCTATCTATCTATCTATCTATCTATCTATCTAATCTATCATCTATCTATCCTTATTTTAAGGCTATGCATTCATCCACCCAAACACATCTACAAATTCGCTGAGGTTGGGGCTAGACCCTACACTCCCGAAGCTCCCCTAGCATTTGGGATAGTTTCACGACCCTCTAGAAGGTGCTTGATAAATACTTGGAAACCTTATGAGGCTGGACTAGGCGTAAGGAACTCCGGAGCTGGTCGTGGCTAGCTGTGGGAGTTTAGAGAGGTTACAGAAGCAGAGAGGGATGAGCTGATCTCAGAGGGCCTTTCCTGTCTGACGGTGAAGACTGAACCAAGAAGCTTAGCTCATCCTAGGGGCAAATTTCAACCTGTTGGGTAAGAGGCTAATAGGTCAAGGGAGGGGCAGTACACGTTCACCTCCGTTAGATTCGCCCGCAATTTCAATTAAATGGGAAGATGGTGGAAAATAACCTTTCTTGATCTTCTGGACCTAGAGCAGTGATCTTTGATCTCTTCTGGGTCCAGAGTACTTTATGAATCGGATCAAGACTACGGTCTTCGTGCATGAATGCAGGGATTTCTAGGGGTCCCTGCATCTAACATTAAGATCTTCTGGCCAAACTCCAAATCATCAAGTTCACGATTTGGCCAAAGATGTTTAAAAACGGCTCAAGATCAAAAGTTTGCTCCTCTCTCAGAAACCTTCCAGCTCTACGGCCATCTCCAGCTCTTAGAGACAAGTCATTTCTAGACCTAGAGAGGTCAAGAAATCATGTCTTCTCTCTAGTTTTTAATAAGTTAAGCTCCAGGCGCTTCAGCTCAGCGCCCAGCAGAGGTCAGAGTCTCTGCGATCAGTCGACTGTTCAGCTCTAAGCAGGGGATCCCCAGGTCGCCTCCATTTTTTGAGAGATCTGGCTTCTGCTCTGGACCTTGGCCTCGGTACCCCGTCTGGTCCAGTCGCTCTCAAGCCCTCCTCAAGCTCCGGTGTCCTCTCATCTTTGAGTCCTCGACACCTGTGTGGCGCTGGGAAAACCGTCTAAGAAGTCATGACTGTCCCCTAACTTCGGTCTGCTCCCGTCACTGAGGAAATTCCTACCCAGAGAGCAACTTCTAAAAGCGCCCTGCCTGACAAGCGTTTGGTTTCCAGAGGCCTTTAACCGGAAGGCAGGGAATGGAGGTTTTTGGGTTTTCTGCTCTGCTCTGGGAAGAAACTTATTAAAGAAGCCATCTCAGAGGGCAGATGTCCCCTGGGCACACATGTGTCCAAATGAAACCCTCCCCCAGCGAACCAGAAAAGGCAGGCCAGCGTCAGGGACTCAGCTGTGCCCTGAAGAAACAGAATCTTTCCTCCACTCTTAGGCATTCTCCCACTTCCATGACTCACCTCCTCCCATTCCAGAAAGTCCTGCACAGGAATTAATTTATGGGTCCTGTCCAGAGGTCTTTAAGTAAACAGTGCTACCAGGCCTTTCAGCTACCCAGACAAGCTTAATTTCAGGCCCTAGGGAGGAAGCTAATGACTTGTAGTTACTTTGCTATTGTTTTCCGAAAACAATTTGACTTCCTTTTAGATTAGCCTCTGAATTCCTTCTTTACAAATTAAGGCGCTGGAGCCAAGGAAGGGCTGAGCTCACCAGCTCTGCAGCACAATGCCCCAGGGCAAGTTCTTTCTGTGACACGTGACAAAGATTCCTTAGGGGATGGGGTGCAGGCGGACCTGGAGATGCGACACCCTTTGGAATGGAAGGAACCTCTGTGCCTCTGCTTCTCTGCTGAGACCTCACCTCCAACTCGGAGCATGTGACAATAACGAAGGGGTACAACGTCCAAAGGACAGTCTTGTGAAGAGGGAGTTACTGTGACCACGTTATAGACAGTGACGTTGAAGCCCCGTGGTTTGCCCGTGGGCACCCAGGTGAGGGACAGGGGGTGGATCCTGCTCCTGTCTTCTGACTCCAAGGTACCACCTCTTTGATGACCTCTTTTGAAGAGGCCATGCAGATGCAAAGAGAAGTCATCTGACCTGAGCTGGCAGACTCTGGCCTACCATCCGAGAAGTGAGTCTTCGTGTTAGATGAGAATCTACATTTGAAATTTACTGAGCCTGGGGTTTAAGTGACAAGTCCTTGTCCTTCCTCCTCCTCCTCTCCTCCACGTACTCCAAAGCTGGGTTTGGGCTGGGTTTGGGGAGCTGTTTCTGAACCTTCCTCTAGGAGAGAGGCACAGTGGACGTTCAAAGCAGAGTGGCTGGTCCCTTCTGGCCATGAAAAAAGGTCCCCACTGGCTTTCTCTGGCGGTCTGAACCCCATTACACAGACGCCTGACTCCGCCTTATGGTGCTTGTGGGGACTTTTATTTCTGAAGGGACGTAGACTTTACCTTCTGCCGCTGTCGATCGCCACTCTGCCCCCTCCCCCACTACTACCTTCACTTAGAAGCGAAGTTGAGGACCCGCTAACCTCTGGTACCACTTGGTACACGTGCCCGCTTCAGCGCCCGCTGCGTCGCGGTCCACTAAACGATGCGCAGGGCCCTCTCCCCAGCCACGGGGAGCGCGTGTCTTGTTCATCACCGCACGCCCAGCGCTTGCTCGTGGTGCGTGCTCAGCACACCGTCACCGAGTTAACGATGAGCGAATGAATGACTCTACGGAGCATGTCCCGTTCCTTAGACTCTGGGAGGAGGACGCCGTGAGGGGAGCGCAGGGTCGCCTGGAACAGACAGCAAAGGGAAGGTTACGTGGGAACGGCACCTTTGGAGGTGGGCAGGGCCCGACCTGCGTGGCCATCTCTGGTGGTCTTGTTCAAAGGGGGCAGTGACGGGGGCATAGTAGTTACAGCTATAATCATGGTGACACCATGTTTCCATGGTAAAAATCCTACCGTGTACCAAGGACTCCATCTATTATTTAATTTTGATCTTTAGAACAGACGTATGATTCATTGTATGCTGTCTATCTAGACCTGTTTTATATGTATATTATATATATAATTAACACTCACTACCTGCAAAACATATATCTCATTCAATCTTCATATGCAACCTTTAAGTTCGAAGTTGCTGTATCATCCTCATTTTACGAGCGAGCCAGATGCAGTTATAAGGGAGAAAAAAAATTTTTTCTGCCCTTTAGGTTCGTTGGGGCACAAAGACAGATTAATAGGAGAAAAAGAGGTCGATTCATATGCCTAGGGAAGCTAACGAAAGTAGCCAGCTCACTAACGGCTAAAAGTAGAGCCTTATACGCTTAACTTAGTAGGGAAAAGAGAGGAGGGAGAAAAGGCTTCTAGGGGAGGAACAAACTTGTTTCTTTAGGAAAGACAAACAGGTCTTCGGAGAACAGACGGGAGACGAGAAAGTGCGCGGTGATGTTTGTCGGTGCAGGTGCAAAGGTGTCTCCGTCCTCTCCACGGCCGTGACAGGCCCTCGGGGTGGGTTTCCGGCAGCCTCACTTCTCAGTGGCTGCCGCTTCTGGTCGTCGGAGAAGCTCCAAGAAGGCTTCTTTCTGCCTGTGATGAACCTCGGACGTCTTCAACTTAACCTTCAGCCCAACTCCCGGGTTCCAAAGGGGGCCGCATGTGGCAAAGAGGGTCACACAGCTGCTGAGTGGTGGAGCCCGGATCTGAACCCGTGCACTGTAAACCACAAGGTCCCCGGCCCCTAGTCCTGTCCGCTCTGCCGTGAGCATTTAGTTGACTGAATGTGACACTAACTTGAAAAAACAGGGAATTGTCTTAATCTCCTACGCGCCTCTAACGCTCTGTAATAACCGGACCCCAGGAGCTAAATTTGAATCTAGACACCCATGTGGGAGCAGATGTAAAACCTTTGTTCTTGAATTAGGTTTTGACCATCATCGGCTAGATTATGAAGACAGGCTCGGGATATTGCATCTCTATTTTACAAGCCAGCAAATGTCCTTATTTTGGAGTGATTTGTCGGAGGGCACCTGGGTTAACGGCATATTTGGCAGGAAGTTTCTTGACTTTGTATTTTACAATTTTTACCAATAGAACCATACCTTAGACTTGACCGAAAGCGCCTTTCAAAATAAAGGAGACACAAACCCTTTTTAGTCCTTGTGAGGTGGGTAGGCGAGGGTAGACCAAGGATTTGTTTGAAGAGGAAAAGGTTTACTCCGGCTATGCACTGCACACCCAAGACACTGCTTGTAATTGAACCAAATTATCATAAGACGCCCAGTATTCTTGCTTTATGAGACTTCCCTTCAGATCTAGAGGGCAAATCCCACCCCAAGATCTCTAGGGAAAGGTCCCAATTTTTGTCTTAGGGTGAAATCCTTGGACTTGGGGCTTGCAGAGCTGCTGTGAGGCTGCACCTCTCCACTGCCCTCATACCCTGACTTCAGAGGAGAATTAGGCTTGGCTGGCCCTGGATCACTTCTCCTCCTCCTCCTCCGTCTCACGTCCATGGAGGCCACCGGCCCAAGCCCCCCACAACAGAGTTCTTCCTTTTGGGATCCCAAAAGATCACATCAGCTTTATGCCCAAGCAGAGGTATGGAGGCGACTTTGACCTCTTCTTTGGGATTAAAACTTGAGATGTATCGAGAGTAGCTTCATAGACCAAAGCACCCGGGCTAAGGAAGTCTGAATGCTATTTTTTCTTTCCTTCTGCTCCTTGTAATAGGATGTTCGTGCCCATTTAAGCCACTATCTGGAAAGTAAAAGTCTTAAGAAGGACAGTTTATGCCCGTGGTGTCTGAATCTCCCCCGGCAGAAAAGCGTGACCTCAGCCCACTAACTGTGGCCCCAATTACGCACTTATGCCCTCCGGTGAGGCACCGGGGAATCGTTGCTCTTACAATTAGCTGTGGCAGGACTTACTTGCACGCATCATGCTCGTGGGCTCAAGGGAGAAGGCTCTTTAAACATCTGGACTGCTGCGTCCTGGGAAGGGCACTCGCAGAGTTAGAGACTCGCTGGGTGGAGGAGACATTGCGGGGTCTCCTCGCTTGCCCTCTCACCTCCAAGGAGAAGCAAAAAAGCAGCAGTTTTCAAAATGCCGTCTTTGAAAGACTTGTAAAAGAGGGGATCGTGTCTCTTCCTGAAAATCTCCTCCAGGCGCTGTGCCATCTTCACGGTCATGGCCACACACAGCCCCTCCTGCGAGGGCTGGACGCCACCCTCTGACGGGGTGGCCTCCCCTCTGACGGGGCCGGTCGGTGTCACGATGCCTCCTCCAGCCGTGGAGGGAGAGACCCTGCCCTTCAGCATCAGGCAGACTTTGCTCTGCTTCTCAACGGGGCCACCTTGGCTAAGTTCCTAAACTTCTCCGAGTCTGAATTATCTTTTTTTGTAAGATGGAAATATCGCAGTGACCTGTCTGGCAGTGCTGTCCGGTGAAAACTCCTGGCGTGCAGAAGCCTTCGATGAGGTCCTCCCCGCCCTCGCCCCTTCTCTACAGCATGGCAAAGGGATCACGTGACAGGAACCTGTTTTCCAAACGATTTTTTTTCTCTCATATAATTTAACACTATCGTATCATTATGCATCCAGGACAAATATATACAGAATACTGCCGTTTATATTAATTACGTTGTCTAAATAGACCTTTTCTGCTACTAGAATGTCAGCTGCCTGTGGACGAGGGATGGCCCTTGTCTCCCACTTAGGACAGGCTGTGCCCAAGGAGAGGCTGGTGAAGCCTTGTCCAGGAGACCCCGATGGCCGGTTCAGACGCTCTCGAGAAGGCCGTCTTTCTTTTTGTCTCCAAGTGGAAGAACGTGAAGTGCGCCCAGCGCAGAGGCCGGCACGTGGTGCATGCTGAACAACACTCCACTTCAGCAGCGACACCCCGTTTCGGCAGCCTTCCCTTGCAGGCGTTACTTACCAGTGCGTTGGCCGGATCTGGGCTTCTTCTCTAAACCCACCCTGAGTTCTCCATATTTTCCGATGCGTGGAGATGGACCAAGACACCTCTTTCTAAGACCCACACATTCTTAAGCTGAACGTGAAGACAGAGGGGAGGGCTCGGCAGACCCTCAGGTCTCACCCCTGGCCCTTGTCCCACACCTCCTCGTTTGGGGCATCAGGCATCTGCTCATGATGTCCTTCTTAGACATGAAGTGACAGCCAGATTCAGCCCCTTTGGCCGATCGCTCCTGATCCATAGTCCAAATGATATTTTCCTTGATTTCATCAGAACCTTACCTGAGCCTGAGAGGAAGCCAGGGAAGGACAAAGGACTTCCCACGGCCTTGACAAAGCGGCTTAGCTTTGGGCCATCCACACTCTGTGCTCGATGCCACGCTGAGTGTAGCGCCTGGCTGGAAGGCTGTTTGACTTTGTTGAGTCGGGATGATCCGGGTCCTAGACCTCCACCTCTCCCAGCCTCGATTCCGACTTCGGGATCACTTCCAGTTCTTCACTGCTTTATTTCTTTACCTGCCAGGCAAGGTGGGAGCATTTACCTTCTGTGCCCTTTGTTTTCTGCAGGATGGTGGGTGTGCCTACAGTTCAGTAATTCTTTCCTTCTGGGCATTCGGAGGAAAATGGCATTTGCCCTTCATCCCTAGCCCTGCCCCTAGCTAGACTCTCCTTTGGCAGCCAATGATCTGGGAATTAACACTCCACAAAACCTTTCCCACTCTCAGATTATATTTCAACTGGGACTCATGGGTTCTTTAACCGGCCATCTCCATAAGGTGTTTCCAGGAGCCTCAGCTTTTGTAGAGTTGCTGGGATGTAAGAACAAAGCCACAGTGTGGGGACAGTCTCTGTTTTGGAGAAGAAACTGGGTATCATCAGAGTTTTCTATGGTTTCACATGCTGAATGCTATTCTGGGAGTTTGGTCCAGCTAGGGCAGGCATAGGCAGGAGGAAATAGGTATTGTACTGTATTGCATTGCATTGCATTGTTTTGTGTTGCATTGCATTGTATTACATTGTACTCTATTGTATTGCATTACATTGTATTATACTGTACTGTGTTGTACTGCATTGAATTGTGTTGTACTGTATTTTGCAGTCGCATCCACAGTACTCACCACGTATCAGACGTTGTTCTAACTGCCTTACACATGCTCATTAGTCCTCATGACAACCCCAGGAGGTAGCTATTATTATCCCCAATTTACAGTTGAGGAAACTGAGAGGCATGGAGCTTAATTTGCCCCATGTCATGCAGCTAGTAAGTGGTGGAGCCCGGATTCAAACGCGGGCAGGTGACCCCAGAACGTGCTCTGAAGCTGCATAGGATAAAAAAACGGGAAACTGGCTAAGGAATCAAGAATCCTGCATTCGCTTGTTTTCAACAGGCTGACGCCTCCCTGGCTGACACAGGAAATTTGGCCCCAAGTTCTCTTCCCTCCTGTGGATCCTAAGCTTATTCACCTATGAAAAATACTGCCCACTAAAGAAACAAACGGTTTTGCAAAACATTGGAAAGTTTGTGAATGGCGCTCTATGTGGACGTGATAATGTGGGGTAAAGAAGGGGATCTGGGTTCCGGTCAGGCCCTGCCACCCACTTTACTGCGTGTGACATTGACAAGTGGCCTTGCCTCCCTGGGCCTCAGTTTCCCTGGCTTATTCTAGACGAGCTCTTGGGTTTTCTTGTAGCTCTGACATTGGTGGGTTCTCGGCCACTGGCTTGTCTGGTTTCCGTCCGGTCCCTGTAAGCTCTGTGGTTGGTGCTGCCCACGTCCCAGTGGGTCCACGGCCGAGCGGGAAGTAGCTGAGAATGGGGGAGAGATGCCTCCGCTTCTGAACTTGCTCGCCAGTGACAGTGACCCGACGAGAGACGACCCTGCTTCCACTGGCTCAGTTCCATCTGGAGACACGTATGCTCTCGTGGAAAGAGCAAAGAGGTGAATTTTGACACTGGCGGGAACTTCTAATCCCGACTCCACCATTTACTACTAACCGGGTCGCCGGGATCGTGTGACTTCATTTCTCTGAACCTCCGTTTCCTCGAATGCGAAGTGTGGAAATGTCTCCCTTGCAGAATCAGAAGTTTATGATTTCAGTGAAATAGAAATAGAACGTGTATCTGCATATGTCGCCCCCAGCCCCGGGTCCGGCTCGTGGAGGGTGCTCTCTCCCCGTCAGAGGAGGAGGGGAGAATATGATCCCGGTGGTAAGGATGCCCCGTCCCTGTCCTTGGGAACTGTCAGGTGACCCCGGTGTCCGTTCTGAGTGCTGGTGGCTGTGATTCCTGAGACCACGTTCCCCACAGCAGCTGGTGCTCAGCTCCCCAATGTGGGCATAGACGTCCCAGAAAGACCTGTTCCAGGGTGAGTGTCTCTTTATCTGGAGACAGGGGAAGGATGGGGAAGAGGCGTCCCGGGTGGTCCCAGTTTCCTTGCCCTGGCGGGAGGATCCTGGCTGAGGAGGCTCAGCAGAGGGCTGGGGCTGGGTGGGCAGGGCAGCGGGCGGGGAGTGCAAGGGCTGTGGCCACGATGACAGCGGGGGAGGAGAAGGGCTCTGCCTCCTTCTGGGGAGACCCGTGGTGGGGAGAGGCTGTCAGGAGGCAGAGGGAAGAAAACTTTTTAAATGAGCAAAGAGTCTAAGAGCACAGCAGAGAGCGGGGAGGGAGGGGCTGGGGGGGAAGGGGGTGGAGAGAGAAAGAGTAAGTAGGAAGCAGTGGGAGGAGGGAGGCGACAGATACCGATTAAAAAGAGGGTGGAAGGGGAGCAACTGACAGGCTCAAGAGCAAGGGACAGCGGGCGGCCGCAGCAGAGGCGGCCAGAGGACGAAGAAGCCAACCGAAATTCCAGCCAGCAGAAGGTAAGGGTGGACTTGACTTTTAAGAGATAAAACTACCAGTTGGAGGGAAGGCGCCAGAAGACAGAGACTTGAATTCCAGGCTGGATACCGACAGGTTCTTGCTGGGTACCTGCAGGCTTATCCCTTTTGCCTCCTGCGGACAGATTAAGGAGGCTGGTTTAGGAAGCCGAGATAAATAACTTCCTTGGTTTATGGGAGTTGTGGAATGGCCGGGTGCGGGCCAGAGGCGCTGGCCCACCCCTGCGGAGCTGGGAGCTCTGGGGGCACCTGATCAGTGTCCCCAGGCCGCGTCCAAGCACTTTTGTTAAGATGGAATTGGCCCTTTAAAAAAACCATCACTGTTTTACGATGCTTCCTTTAAGCTTGGAATCTTTTTTGAAATGCTTTCCGTAACATCTAGGGGAGTGTTTTGATTTTTTTTTTCTCCCTAAGGCATGTTGGAGGGTTTAAAAATATTCCCTGCTTAGTTTCCTGCAGAGTATCATGGTCCCCGCTGTGCCTCGTGAGCAATCTGGCCTGCCACGCGCTGTCCTGTCCGTGGCGAGAGGCTGGTGAGGCCCGGAGGGGCACCTGGGAGGGGCGCCCGCTGGACGGTCCCTTCGGTCCTGGGCGCAGGGTGAGGGCGGCCGGGTCCCTGTCAGTTCCTCGACCTCTCTCCTGAGCACGTGGCAAAGGAACCGGCCCCGGGGGCAGGACCTGGGTTCTGGGGTGCCGAGCGGCTGTGCGACCTTGGGCCAGACGCCTGCCCCTCTGGGCCTCAGTTTCCTCGTCTGTAACACGAGAGGTCTGAAGGAGGAGGAGGAGCGCTCTGGTTTCATTCAGCAGCTGCGATGCCTTAGGCTCAGACGCAACTCAGCCACTGCAGAGAGGAAGCCGGACCCCAGGCTTTTCCGTGCTCACTGCGCCTCTGTCCAGTTTCTGCCCCTAGTTATCCCCCCGCGGAGGGACCCCTGGCTCCAACACCCCAGCATCTCACTGGGCTGCTTCCCGAACGAGCTCCGGCGCCCCGGGGCTGAGAAGGAAGGGCGCTGCAAGGAGCCTGGGCCATGGGGGCGGCGGACCCGGGAGGAACCGGCCGCACCGCACAGACAGAGCCCGAGGCCCGTGTGCGGAGCTGTGCAGCTGCCATTTGCCCATGGGGTGACCTCACGGCCGGGGGCACGAGCTGGTATTTAGGGGCATCCCAGCCTGACTTTTACGTCAGCCGGCCAAGCGGCCTCCATCCCTTCCCCCCACTGCCTCCCGAGCCGCAGCCCAGTCCAGACCCTGATTCACCGCTCTCTGGGGACAGCTGTGAACTCGCCACCTTCCTGCCAGGCTCCCCAGGGCGGCAGAGCTGCACGGAGCCCCCCGCCGCCCCCCAGCCCTCCAAGCTTTGCCCTCTGGCAGCGCGCCAAGCGGAGGATCCTGGGAGGTGCGCCCCCTGCCTCTGACCCGGCACCCCGGGCACCCCTCGCCCAGACGCGTGTCGCCCCGAGGGCCGCGGCATGCCACAAGCAGGTGGCCCTGCCCTGCCTCTGCCCTGGAGCCCCCGAGAGGCCCTTGCTGGGCTCTGAAGCCGGTCCTCGTTCCCGCCCCCCAGCTGCCCCGCTCCTGTCCCCTCTTCTCGTCCCGGCCCGAAGGCCAAGGCCACTAGGACGGGAAGGTCTCTTAGATGGCCTGCCAGCCTCTTCTTTGACGAATAAGGAAAACACGGCCTTGGACAGGGAGGCGACGTGCTGAAGTGACACAGCCAGGACCGGCCGGTCGGGGGTCCGCCCTGCTCACGCCCACCCAGGGCTCCTCCACTCGGCCGTGGTTGCTGAGCCTCTGTCAAGCCCCGAGCCTTCCCGCCTCTCCCGCATAAGCGTCTCCACAGTCCTGTTTTGTGGCAGTGACACCCACCTGCCCACTTGCTCCTCACCATCTCCGCTGGTGGGCGTGGGGTTCTGGGCCTTAGCAGCCAGCAGGTCAGCCGCAGCCCACCTCTCGGATCCTTGGCGGATCCCACGTCTGGGCCTGGCCAGTTAAAAGGGGATGGGGAGCCTGTGTGGGTCAGCCAGGGCGGGAGCTACGAGACCTGCACCGGCCTGGGCTCTGTCCCACCCGCGGGGGGTTCCCGGCAGCTCGCGTGGGAACTGACCTCCGCGTGGGCTCGAGGATTGAGCTGACCGAAGGGGAGAGAGGCTCGTGTTTGCTGGAAAGCTTCAAGTTTCCTAGAGAAGAAACCGACTTCCTTTCTCTAGTCAGGAGCTGCTAGCTCCTGGCAAATGACGGCTTGATGCCACCTTGTGAGTTGGTTGTGTCTGACATGTTAGCAAATCGCGGGCAAGAAAAATCCAGCCTTCAAACAATCCACTCCCTTTGGAGGTGTCAGGATCAGAGGTACTGAAATAGCACAGAAGATTTACGTCCAGGGGTGGGATACACGGGAGAGCCTGGGCTTTCAGTCACATTTGGGTTAGACTTTCAACTGTGTGGCCCGTGGGTGACTTATTTAACGTCTCTGATCCTCAGTTTCTTTGTCTTCCAAAGAGGTTAGTAAATACCTTCCTTGTAAGTACCATAAGGATTAAATAAAATAACTTATTTAAAATGGCTCTCACATACTAAGTACTCAACAAACAATACAAAAATAGGGTGAATCCACATCATCTGGTCCTGGGCCCCAGTCTCCCCGAATTGCATCTGATTTGATGCAAGGAGGCTCACCGTGACATGTAATTCTGAGAAAGTATTGCTTGGTCTTATGATCACAGATTTATTTTTTCTTTTTTCTGAGACTAGTTCTGCTGACCTCTAAGCTGGGACTCGGGAAATCTAGATTTGCTTCTCAGCTTTGCCACTAACTTGCCATACTATCACAAGTGGGTGAGACACACGCTCCCCAGACGTTCTAGCTTGGAGCTGGAAGGGCCTTAGCAACAATCCAGCTCACCCGCCTGCTTCTGCACACAAATGAACCGGGGTGGGGGGGGGGGCTCCAGTTCTGCCTCGTCAGAACAAAACAGTCAAAACCGGAAAGAGCCTCCTTTATGAGGCCCTTGTTCACAGAGGGCTTCTAGAATTTTCATCGAACCTGGTATCTCCCAATTCAGAACTTCGGGAGAGGGCAGAGGTGGTTGGGGCAGGGGAAGCCCCTTCCCCTTGGGTCACAGAGTAGACAGCTTCCTATTTCTCTCCCAGGTAGAACCAAGCCAGTCTCAAACCTGCCATCATGGGCTTCAGATCTGGTGGTTAGATTTAGAGGGCGGGGATCACACGTGAAGCTCACATGTGATCACGGACTCGCAAGGAGTCCACGTTCGTGCTCAAAGCTTGAGTGAAAGCAAGTTCAGGGGCAAGTTCAGGGGCCAATTACGAGCTCGAGAGGGACCTCACCTGGCCGGAACCCTGCAGCCGCCTCCTCTTCGCTCTGGCATCCTCCTGCCTAGTGAAATAACCAGTTTACAGTTAGATTAGTACCCTTCCCAGGACCTGAGAGTCCCCCTCCCCCTCCTGGGGCCTCGTGGGGGTCCTTGCTGTGTTGCTCTAACCAGACTGCTGTACCACCCAATTCTGCATCGAGTTGGCTAGTTGGATTATATTTGAGAGGACTTTTTTATTTTTATTTTTCTGGAAAGGTCAGAAAAGAAAAACGGAGCATGAACACCGAGTACCTACTGTGTGCCAGGTACTGTTCTAGGTGACTCCACATGTCCACACAGTGTTTAATCTCGACGAGTAAACGTTCCCTCTTTTTTCAGTGGAGGAGGAAACCGAGAGGTCAAGTGACTTGCCTAAGGTCACATAACCGGAGCGTGATGGAGGCAGGGTGGCCACACTGCTTTCTCAGGAACCACGGGGCCCTCCACCTAACTATTTCTGGTTCCTCTGCTCTCGTTATGATCTGACACGGATGGGACCCCAGAGCCTGCTGTCTGGCTAGCGAGAACCCGGCAGGGACGCTGCCGCAGCCAAGAGCACTAACTGGCTAAAAAAGGAAATAACTTTCTATATGTGAATCGTGGCCAGATGGTGGCAGAGGCTGAATGTGGGAATCCCGACCCACGCGGGCTGAGGGCCCCCACGTAACCGTTAACTGGGAGCCGCGTGTGCATGAGGTGGCCGGCCGGCGAGCCACAGGTGACAAGGAGAAACGCTGGGCCTCCGTGGGGACGCAGGAAAGCCCTGCTGGGGGGCGAAGGGACTGGAGATCTCGCAGCTTCGTCCCCAGCTGTCAGTCCGGGGAGGCACCTCCTTGATTTTCTTTCCCTTTTAGAGACACAGAGAGAACGTGGGCTCTGGAGTCAGGCTCAAGGCCCCGACGTGGCACTCGCTGGCTGGGCGACTCTGTACAGGTGACGTAGGCTGCAAGCCTCGGCCTTCTCACCTGTAAGATGGGAGAGCGCTGCGTCCGTAGCTGGGACGATGCTGCTTTCCTAGGTGGGTCGCCGTGAGGGTTGGAAAGCAGAGGTGGACAGGGAGGGCTTCGAGCGCGGGAGGCTCTCCACGTAGTGCCGTCTGTTGTCACTGTTACTTAACTCTCCTGGACGCTAGCCTTCCTCTCGTATCAAAGTAAGGGGTCAACTTTGATTGATCTCTAGATTCCTCTCGGCTCTACCGTACGATGACTCTATGACAAGGTGGTGGAAACCATAAATGTAATTTTCATTAATAACTGCACAGGTACTCATCAGCCCCCTTGGGGAGAGTGTTGATTAATAAAGACCTCCCAGTATTTCATTGTAATTGAATATCTCCGTTTGCCAGCCCCTCCTGTCCACTCCTTACATATATTTCTTCTTCCAACATTTTAGGAAGGAAAATTACTTACCCTAGCATAATTCTCCTCCTCCACTTTGCTTGCTCCTTCCACGTCCTTGGCTTTGAAACAACTGTCTGCAAGCAGGGTGTCTCTGAGCAGAGGCTCTGTCCTTGCCAAAATAAAATAATTAAATTGAAAGAGGAGTTAATTATCTGTCATTGGCTGGGGCAGGAGGGAGACTAAGGTGATACTTTGTCTCAACCATCTGTCTCTTTCTCCTCTCTCACTCATCTCTCTGCCCCTCAGCCCTCTCTAGGGATCAAAGTTCAGGGGTGCAGGCCCCCCACCAGACTTCTAATTCTGAGAAAGTTGCCCAAACTGCCCAAGTCAATAGCTGCAGCTACGTCATATACCTGGTTCTTTCCCCAGAGGCTGAAGCTGCTACCCCAAACCTAAATCAGGAAAAGAACGTAAATTTTAAACGCAAGAATTACACCCAACCATTTACAAATTAACTCCCTATTCTAACAGCCATCACACAAACATCTCTGGGGCCGGCATCTTTGGTAAAAGTATCTAGCCCTTGACTGGTAAGAATTTTCAAGAAAAGAACTTTAGTCAATTTAGATCGCGTCTAGCTAAGAGCAGGGTGTGAAGCCAACTCCGCTGCTTAGTAGCTGTGTGATCCTGTCCCCGTCACCCTCTCTGAGCCCTGCAAAAAGGGGACAGGACTGTCCCCGCTTCCTCAGTTTGTTGTGACACTCGAGTGAGAAAATACATATAAAAAAGCTTGCAGAGCGCCCGGCACACAGAAGAGTCTCAATAAGTGTTATTTTATTATTACTTTAATCACCTAGATTCAGATTCTCTCTTTGTTTAGCTCTGGGTGAATGAGAAAATGGAGCTGAGCCTCTCCGGGGACAGTGAAGGGTGCTGAGGCCGCCGAGGATCAAGGCCACTTTCCCATGCGATCCTCTCCATTTTAGGGAGAAACTATTGGGTCGAGGGGACAGTGGGAAAAGGTACACTAATGAATATGGCACAGAAGAGTTCTGAGGTGACGGTCACATTTTCTGTTTCACTTTACGAAGCCACTGTTGATGTCTGGCATCACTTAGGAACCCAATAAACACTTTCTGAACTGAGCCGCGCTGGCACGACACTGTGTCCAAGGCTTTACGCGAGGTCCTTCGGGTCTCTCTGTAACGGAATTCTTCACTGGGCAGCAGGTCACCCCTGCCCTGTGCCACATTCCAGGGGACAGCGAGCAGAATTACGGCACGGGGCCGGGGGCTGTTATTACTCCTATGAATAACAGCCTTTACTGAGAACCCGAGATTTGTCAGATACTATCCAGAACAGGTGTCATTGTCCAAAATTAGACTCAGACTCCGCAGAGCGGTCTTATAATCTAATTTTGACAAACATGGGGGAGCTCCCCAGTGACTTCGGGGGGGGTGGGGGACACAGAGGAAGGATAGACCGTGCCGGACGGCAGAGTCTGCTGCTCAGCTGGGTGGGCAGCTCTCTCACGGGCACAGGGAAGGCTCAGGGGCTTTCGTCTCTTTGGTGTCGTGGTCACCACGGTCATGGTGCAGTGTCCCTAGGCCACCTTCCCCCGTAGGCCCATCTGCTGTCATTAGGTGTTTTGAGAGACCCAAATGCCATAGTGGTTTTCCTTAAAAGCAATGAATCCACTCCCAGGGACAAGGCGCCATAGTGAGCACTAGGCAGGATGAAGGGTGAAGATTTCCAGGGGAGGGGACCGCGAGGACAGACATGCGGCACGCCGTCCAGGAGCTTGGGGTTGAGCTGAGAGACAATACACAGCCAGGAAGCCAGGAGAGCGAATCATTCACTTGGCGAAATCGAACTGAATTATTCTTTCCCGTAACCCCCCTCCCCCTGCCTGGTCACTTCAGGAAAGTGGCATAAAAACTGACTTCTAGGCATTGTCACTAAACTGGGAGAGTTGCGAATGAAATCGCTCACTGCCCCGGCGGGGTGGGGGGGGAGCCGATTATGGAATTCCCAAGGGGGAGGCGTAGGGATCGATGCAGAGAGACAGGAATGGGGAATGGGGAGTGGGGGGGTTGGGGAGTGGGGGGTTGGGAGCACTCTGGAGTGAAGCCCTTGATGTCTGCATTCGACTTTGCTTCTTTGAATAAGCCTCTTCTCTTCCCTATCTGTCTCTTCCTCTGCAAAACAGGCAGCACCCATCACCCCACCAAGTAGTTTTCAGGGTTCATCCTTTCAACCATAAAAATTGAGTGTCTCTATGTCTTGAATGTATTCAGACTTGAACGAGCAGCTCTGGTCCCACCCTCTCGCAGTCAACAAGAGAGTGTAGGAGAAGCGTATTTTAAATCGTGTGTGGGTTTATTTTTTTTATCACTGGACTTCAGAGGGAAGAGCCGAGTCTCCCCAGGGTCACTCTGTAAACTTACGACTAAGCCAAACACTTTTTTTTCAGCCATTAAGAAAGCATTTATTATGTACCTAATGAAAGAACCCTAACGGAATAAGAATACAAAGTAGAAGACAGGGCTTTGGACTCTGAGACGTCTCGTACCCATCTGAGGGCAAAAGCTGTTAAATAAAGTGCACGACTCATGCCTCAATCCATGAACTTGACATCTATCGCTGAGCACTTAATATGTGCCAGGCTTGGTACCTCTTATTTTCAGTACCCAGAACAGTGGTAGGCACATAGTAGGGACTCGGAAAAGTACTCGTGCGTCGGCTGATAGACAAGAACCTTTTGGAGAACAAATTTCAGGCAGCATGCAACCGAGTATGAGAAGGTACCCCACCTGCTGCTAGGTGATTTAGTCTTCGGGGGACCTCAAAGCGGGCCGAGGGCGATTCGAGAAGACTCCTCCGCTGTCTAACTCAGATCTGTGGGGTCAGAGGAAAGGTCCCGACTGAGTTTATGTTGGTCTGTGTTGCCGAAGTCGGGTTGCTGTGGAAACGCTGGCTGCGGAGGGAGCCAACGCGGCCACTGTGAGCGGGCAGCTGGGCCGGGAATGCGGTGCCGGCATTTTATTCCCAGCCATAGAATACGTGAAGTGAGGTGATGAAATGAGCCATGCTCACTACGCACGAGTGTCTGCCTTTGGCCCTGTCATCCAAGCTCCATGTCCTGCCACGAGCTCTCTGGCAACTGCTCCAGCACTGTTGCTTTGTCTCGGGATACGACGCGCTGGAAGAGCATGCGGAAGGTTCTGGGGTGAAGCCGCTTCGGGGCTGGGATGCTCTTGTCCAGGTTTCAGGGACTGTCTGCTTTTGCCGTGGATGTTTCAGAATCTGTGTCAGTTGCAAAGGGCTGTAGAATTCAATTCTCCAGGGATCTCTGGAGGGCCCCAACCGAGTGAGGCCCTCCCCAGCCCCCTAAACCAGAGCCAGCCTCCTGCCACACGTCCCTGTAGCCCTTCCTTCGGTTACCCTATCGTGCTTTATTGCGGTTATGTGTTTAATCTCTCCCCTTGGTGAAAGGAAGCAAAGGCGGCTAAGCTGGGTGGAGGCGGGACCTTTCGTTTGTCTTTCTAACTGCTGGTTCTTCAGTGCCTGCCTGATGCCTGGCGCCTGGGAACCACGCAACAAACTCTATCAAACCAGCGAATGTGGGCAGAGAGGACACGAGTCGCCGAGAGAGAAAGCTGAGAAATTGCGGGCCCTGTACGACACACGTGTACAGGGAACTGCGTAGCGTTAAGTATTGGCTACGTGCGGGGAACAGTGGGAGAAGGTAGAGGCTGTGCTGGTGAAGGCCTCAAGTGCAAGTTTAAGAGTCTGGACTTGAGAAGTTGTAGGAAACCCCGAAGCCCGGAGCTAAGGTGGTGGGAGGTGTTACCATTGTATTGGCTAGACTCTATTCGTGGCACGGACCGCTTCCTTTGCTCCTCCTAACGCACTTCCTGCCGAGAAATGAATAATAACCTACGAAGCATTGAAATGCCACACAGCCAGGAAACTCAATGAGTATCTAATCTACAAGTCTCTTTGGCTTAGGTTATGGGGGGACCCAAAGGGACCCGGTGTAGCTGGGAGACTGACTTCAGCCGGGGACCTTTCATCTTATAAACCGAGCAGCTCGGACGTGGTACCAAGTTTAAGCTTCTCTGACTTTGCCTGAGTCGTCCAGAAAGTGACAAATGAGATGTCCTTTCTCCTCCTTGCCATTGCCGCCCAGTGGGTCTGCCCCGCCCCCGCCAGCCCTCAGCTAGTTTCTCTTGTCCCCTCCCGGTGAGGCACCCTTTCCAACACCGTCTTTCTGATGTTCCACGTGGTTCCCCCCTGTGCCTGTGCCTTACTCCTTCCAGGTGGGACTTGTTGGACCACACGTGAGGGAGTCAGCAGCGAAGCCTCTTGGCGGGCCAAGCCAAAGCATCACGTTCTTCGCCTGGAACTATTTTTATACTTCCTTGGGGACTTGTAAGGACTAAGTGACAGGATGAGGAGATCAAGGGCAAAGCCTTCGGGGATGGAGGAGAGTTTGGAAAACTTTCCCCAGATCCTGGAAGAACATGGCGTCTGTTTCTCTCTTCGTCTCCCTTTTCTTTCCATTCGTTTTCCTGTCCTCCCCTGCTGCATGTCCCTGTTTCTGTCTCCTCCTTTGTGAGGCGCCTCTCCCTCCTCCCTCCTTTCTCTTTCTCTCTCTTTCTCCAGGTCTTACCCTTCCCGACCACGTCCCCTGCTAGGAACGGCTGCCTCGTATTCAGTTCTTATATGTCGAGCACTGTGCTAAGCGCTTTTTATGTATCGACCACCTCACCACACTCTGTGAGCTGAGTAAATACTATCCCCATTTCACAGATGAGGAAATTGCGACGCAGATCCAGTAACTCCTCCAGGCTCAGCAGATATTAACGGGGGTTCGAACTCCACTTAGCTAAGCCCCAGGCTGTCTTCTCTTAACTGGCACATGGTCCCTTTTTCTCCATTTCCAACTCCCCCTGGTCTCTTCCCTCTTTCTGCTCCTCTTCGCTCCTCCTCTCACCCTCCTCCCCTTCTCTCAGAGCTCACCACGTCCCGTCCCCGCAGACACATGGCTGTCCCTCAGGGCGCTGAACACTGTGCACGTGCCCGGAAGAGATGACAGCCCTTCAAACTCTTATCTAATCAACCATTTTCCTTTGGAGCAAAGGGCTCCACATTTTTCCACATTTTCCAGCATAAAGGGGGCGGGGGCGCTTCACCACTTTTGGAAAAGGGCAGATGTCTGATCAGACACCAGAGGAAAGGCCTCGAGACCTAGCTGGGTCTTTGATATGGAGGGAAACAGAGATAAGGCGCCTTCCGCTGACTCTGCTACTCTGGGGGAGGAGAGGGGAGACGGGAGGATGGAGGCTGGGAGGCTGGCCTCTGTCGTATGGACTCAGGTGCCAAAGAAGCCCGCACCGTGGCATAGGGCACCCCCACCCAGTCCTTCCTCATACGCATGAAGAGTGTTTGGTAGAAACCTGGGGTCCGTTGGCAACAAAGATGCAAAGGTCAAGGTTTGAACTCGACAGTCTCTGAGGTCCCATCAGAATCTGAGGTTTTATGATTCTAAGAAAGGAACGTTATATTCAGCTGTCACCTATGGTTTTTTTTTGTTTGTTTGTTTTTTAAATTCTGTTGGTTAGGGCTGGTTAAGCCATAAGGACCTGTATTGCTCATCGAGAATTCTGGAGGTTGGCGACTGGAGAGTTTCAGAGGCCTCAGGGCACTGGCCGGCAATTCTGAGATCCTCGGGGCAGCTGGACACCTCTTGGCTCACACGCCCTGTCCACAGGCAGGAAGCGGTGGGGCTGCGGAGGGTTCAGGTGAGGCTACCCCCCTTAACTGAGGGATGGGGAGCCTTTCCTAGAGCACCCCCTCCACCTGAGACGCCCCGTACCTCACGGACCAGAACTGACCGCAGTGGAGACAGAGAGAGCTCTGCTGACGGGGCCCAGGACAGGCGCAGGCGGGGGCCTGACGAGCCGGGCTCTGTAGGGGTGCCGTGGGTTTGGGGCATTCGTCATGGACGCATGGGCGAGCGGGCCTGTGTGGCGCCTCTGTGGGTGCGTGCGGGGCAGGCTGGGCCGAGCGGCCCGCTCTGACGGCCACACCACACTGAGCTGCCGGACATGGCATGCCAGCTGCTCGCAGGCCCTGGGCGCCCGCCTCCGACACCTTCGGCGGGCGCGACCCGAGACGTCTTGTTCGCCCCCTCCCAGTCCAGCCGGTCCTCGCGGGATGGCTCCGACAGTTTGAGGATGCTTCCCGAGGGGCCAGATCCGCCACTCTCCCTCTCCTTCTCCATCTAGTTCTGCCCTCTGGAGCCATAAAAAAAAAATACTTTTTCTACCTAACAGCCATTCAGGCACACGGAACATCTGCACCATGATTTTCAGCATGTCACGTGCTTCCCTCATTTAATTCTCAAAATCCTCTGGTGTAGCGATTCTCACGCCCCTTTTACAGACAAGGAAACAGACTCAGCCAGGTAAATGCCCAGCGTCACATTTGCAGACTCCAGCCCCGTATTCTGTCCCCTTCTCCGGGGTTTCGCCAGGTGTGCATCTCGGCCCGCCTGCATCAGAGTCACCTGGGCTGCGTGTTGTACATCCAGATTCCCAGGGGTGAGGGTTGGCACCCCAAATCTCCCCAAGGAGACTGTCTGGGGGCGAGAGCACAGGATCCACATTGTCACACACCTCTCCGTTCATTCCTGGATCCGTTAGCGTGGGAACCGCGCTCCAATCCCACTAACACGAGCACTTTGAATCTGTTTTTTCTAGCGGGGGGGAGATACGTGAGCATCGTGGGTGAACGTGACTGCTCGCTTGCACGCCGGCAAGAATCAGCGGCGGCCCAGGGCCGGCCCTGGTCCTCCTAACGTTGACAGGAGCATCCCTCCCCTCTCCTCTCCTCTCTCCCCCGTTTGCAGGAGCCTTGGCGTCCGTCTGTCCCCCGCTGAGCCGAGATGGGTGACTGGAGCTTCCTGGGAGAGTTCCTGGAGGAAGTGCACAAGCACTCCACGGTCATCGGCAAGGTCTGGCTCACCGTGCTCTTCATCTTCCGCATGCTGGTGCTGGGCACGGCGGCCGAGTCGTCCTGGGGCGACGAGCAGGCGGACTTCCAGTGCGACACGATGCAGCCGGGCTGCGAGAACGTGTGCTACGACCAGGCCTTCCCCATCTCCCACATCCGCTACTGGGTGCTGCAGATCATCTTCGTGTCCACGCCGTCGCTGCTGTACATGGGCCACGCCGTGCACCACGTGCGTGCACAGGAGAAGCGCAAGCTGCGCGAGGCCGAGCGGGCCAGAGACGGCCCGGGCGCCGGCCCCTACGCGTACCCCGGGGGCGAGAAGGCGGAGCTGTCCTGCTGGGAGGAGGCCAACGGCAGGATCGTCCTGCGGGGCACTCTGCTCAACACCTACGTCTGCAGCATCCTGATCCGCACCGCCATGGAGGTGGCCTTCATCGTGGGCCAGTACCTCCTCTACGGGGTCTTCCTGGACACCCTGCACGTCTGCCGCCGGAGCCCCTGCCCCCACCCCGTCAACTGTTACGTGTCCCGGCCCACGGAGAAGAACGTCTTCATTGTCTTTATGCTGGCCGTGGCCGGACTGTCCCTCGTCCTCAGTCTGGCTGAGCTCTACCACCTGGGCTGGAAGAAGTTCAGACAGCGATTCGCCAAGTCGCGGCAGGGCGGGGCCGAGTGCCAGCTGCCCGGTCCCTCGGCCGGCCTGGGCCAGAGCTGCACGCCGCCCCCCGACTTCAGTCAGTGCCTGGAAAACGGCCCCGGGGGCAAGTTCTTCAGTCCCTTCAGCAACACGGTGGCCTCGCAGCAGAACACAGACAACCTGGCCACCGAGCAGGTGCGGGGCCAGGAGCACATTCCCGGGGAGGGTTTTATTCACGTCCACTACGCCCAGAAGCCCGAGGTGCCCAGCGAGGTCTCCGCCGGTCACCGCCTCCCCCACGGCTACCAGAGCGACAAGCGCCGTCTCAGCAAGGCCAGCAGCAAGGCCAGGTCGGATGACCTCTCAGTGTGACCATCCAGCGTGGGGGCACCGGGACCAGGTGGGAGCAGAGGAGGCTCAGGGAGGGCGGACCGCCCCCCCTCACCCTCTCTCCCTCACTCTCGTCACTGCTCTGCTCCTTACGGCCCCAGGTCTCCATGGCATTACTCGTGCGTTCCGGAAGGTGTGTCAAGGGCTCTGGGAGCGCAGTCAGGAGACACGGCCACCCACCCCGGCGGCTGTCCCTTCCCCATCCTCTGCCCGGCGTACTCAGCGAAGCCTCATCAAGCGGGGCAGGGGCATGGAGGAAACCAGGGCAAAACCGGACCAGGGAGGGAGAGCCGGCGGGCTGGGACAACTCTCTGCGTACCGGCCACACAGTGGACGGGCTCGCCGGGTCCCTGTGGCTTGCTCGACCTGACCGCCCTTCCTCCGGCCAGGAAGAGCCCAAAGTGCCTAGCCAGCGAAGACCAGGAATCAAGAAACTTGCATTAGATGCACTCCTGGGCCAAACCATGACGTGGTGGCGAGGTCTCCTTGGGCTGCCCTTGCCTGCCCCCCTTCCCCCAAGCGGTCCTTGGAGCTCGACCGGCAGCCTCGACTTTACAAGCGCCTTGGCACGTACGTCTGGCAAGTGTCACACCTTGGTGATGTTGCGGCCTGTCCTTCTGCCGGGTCGTACGACCACCCCAGGGGCTCACGAGCTCCCTGAGTCACTGTGCACAGACTCCACTGAAATTCCTGCCACCACCTTCTCGAAGCCCTTTGACAGTTCAGCCCGGTGACAGAAACCATCCCTTCCCTTCCTCCCTTGGCTGTTCACCCAGTGCTCCCCTAAAGACCTTATCGACAAGGAGCTGTCGCGCTCGCTCAGACCCTGACCAGATCACCAGCCACGGAGGCCGGTGGAATTTCCCCAGGTCTGATTAAAACAAAGAGGACATTGTGCTTCTCAGATGCCCCCTGGGAAAAGAACAATTCTGCTGTGAAGATGAAAATTAAAGAGGAGAGAAAATACTGGAAATCGACTTTTCCCTCCTATTTATTTCCCTTGCCGGCTGCCAACCGAGAACGCCAAGAGGAGGTGTGAGGACAGCCAGGAGGCCCCCCGATCTCTCTGTCCCTTGAGGACAGCAGCCATGAAGTGCAGGGGGATCTCCAGCTCTCTCGGCAGGGTTCCCGTTTGAGAGCACAGAGATTCCTGCGTCTCCCTGGTGCTCCTAAGGGACTGCCAGGTGGTGACAGCAGAAAAGCCCCGCCTTCCCCAGGGACTGGCCTGGTTTTCCCATCCAGTCCATCCATGCGGGGCTGCCATATTGGACGAAGGTAAAGGATGCTCAGAATTGGATACTGAGACATATAGGGGGATGGTTACTTTTTCAAATGCATGTGTGTGTGGGTGGGTGGGTGGGTGGGTGTGTGTTTGTGGGGGGGTGCGCTCACACACACCTGCTGTTAAGGTGGGTGAAGGGGAGGGGAGACCTGAAATAAGAAAAGGAAACTTTAGAGAAACTTGTGTCTTGCTGCCCTTCCCTCCAGCTGCACGGTAAGAAGCTAAGCCTCCCTGTTTTCAGTGTCACCTGTCTAAACAGACAGGCATAAGAGGCTGGGACAGAGGAGGGTGAAGGCGCAGAAGGAGGCTGAGCCTCGGCCCCACCTGCCCATCTCCTGGCCCCTCTGTCGCCGATGGGCGAGAAGAAGGACGAGGCTAGAGAGGTGGAGGGAACTGCCCGGGACCGGATCCCAGGTCCCGGGAGGCAACGCCGTGTCGTCTGCTGTCTGGCACTGGCATGAAGACTCCAGAACAAAGCAGAACAGACTCTCCACCCACGAAACGCGTCTGTGTCACGACATCAGCGTTCTTGAATTAGAGAGTCCACGACGTCGGCGTGTGACGATGGGGCTCTCGGGAAGGAAAAAGGAAATATTGTGTGTAGTTTGTCTTAATAAAGGCTGGCCTCACCTCTGTCTCTCCCTGTGTCCCTTGCATGCTGTGACTACAGGAGAAGGATGGTGGATTTGGGTGGGGCGGGACGCACTTGAACCACCCCCGCCCCATCTGTCAGTTGGCGAAGCAAAGCTTCCGAGTCGGACGGGCGAGGGTTAAAATCCCAGCTGCTGGTTTACAGCTGGACTCCTGCAAGCTACTCAGTCTCTGAGCCTTGGTTTCCCCACCTGTAAATTGAACCTAGTAATATTTTATCTCGTAGGGCTGTTAAACGACAGACCTTTCATGAAGAATTCAGCAGAGTACCTGGGAAATAGCAGTCTGTCATTAAATGGTAGTTGTTATTACTGTGGCTATTATTATCTTTATTGTTTTTGTTAGGATGTTGACTATGCAGTGTTTGAAAACCTGGTATTTTGATGGCTGCTTCCACAACTCCCCTTTGTGGGGCGCACGGTCTACCCAAGGTGATCAAATAACCGACGTAGAGGAAACAATTAGAATAGAATTAAATGGGAATTCATTTATATCCATTCTAAGAGCCATGAGCCTCCAAGAAATACATATGAAAAAAAATCTAGGTAGAGGAGGAGAAAGACCTTACCTGGGCCTTAAAGAGTAGCTCAGGCTTTAAGAAGCAGAGACTCTAAGGACGACCCTCTGAAGCGGGCCCTGGTATCCCCATTTCATAGACGTGGAAACTGAGGTTGGAGGAGACTTCCTGACAGCGGGGCGGCTTTTCACTGGCCTCTCTGACTGGGATCAGGTCTTGTCGGAAGAGGAAAAGTGATTCTTGCTACAAAGGGTCAAGGGACCCCTCCCCCCCGCCCTTCTCCAACAAATGGGTGCCATTTCCTAGAGAAAGAAACAAAGGCTGAGAAAAGCAAATACGAGCGCCCTCTGACTGGTCACTCGGTCTTGTTTATCAGGGCCAAAAAGCTTTTTTAAGGCGTGCTCGCATTGGGAGCACAGATCGCATCTTGTGACCCTAGCATCAGACTTGGCGCCCAGGTGCCCATCTGCCCAACGGCAAGGCGCTTGGCTCACAGGCGCCCGAGTGTTTCAACTGCAAAAGGCATCTGGGGTCCTTTTTTTTTTTTTCTCCTAGAAATAAAGAAGTGCAGCTCACGGTTTTATAAACATAGCTATTAACATTTAACGGTTTATATTACACCCAGACTACAAAAGCCAAGAGACCTGTTTTATGGTAAGATCTCAACCTCCGGTATCTGCTCTCATTTTCTCTTCCTTTACCCACTACCCACCCACCACTAAAGAGGGTAAGCTGGATAATAACACAGTGAATGAACTCTAAGCTGTAGGCTCCTGCCGCCTCTTTCCTTAATTTCCTTCCTCCAGTGCCGGATGAGACTAGAATTTCTACCTCTGGTGTTTCATCCCCATAGCTAAAATGTTGAAGTGGTGAAATGCTAATAACACTTCTATGAAGAGTCACAGTATGAGTGAGCTTCGGATTTCTCCCTCACAGCAAATCTTGATAGCAGAGAGGAAAAAACGAGGGGACAAAGGTACTAGGGAGGCGTCTTGAGGGACTGCTTTCCTAGAATGTAGAGGTGAATAAAACAGGAGGGCTAGAGGAGGCTGCCAAAGATAAGCTGCCCACTCCCCAATCTTCAGTGGAGCCTGGAAGCGCCCAGTAGGTCCATGTATTGACCTTGACAACAAGCAGGATTTCCAAATACTAGGTTTGTGAAGAGAACAGGATCAGTGGCTTTTGCTTTTGTTGGTCACCTGATGGGCAACAGAAATGCGTATGGTCTACATTTTTTTAAATTATCGTTTCATTTGGAAAAGAGAAAAACGTTCCTTCAACGAACAGTTACTGAGCACTGACTCTAGGCTGTACCATGCTAGCTTTTAGGGATATGATTTTATAAAACAGACATGCTTCCTGCCTCCTGGAGCTTCCGGGGTGGTGGGGAAGACACCCTCACCCACGTAAATGAACACAATAATTCTAAATTGTGTTAAGTGTCAAGAAGGACACAGATCGGGGGCTGGGAAAGGCGGGCAAGGAACCTTCTTCACACAAGGTGGGCGGAAAGTCTTTACTGAGGAGGTAACACGATGCCCAGATCTGACAGCTGAGAAGAAACCAGGCACTGATGAAGAGGAGAAGAACCCAGGTGGAGGAATCCAAACCCCTCCCTGGGAACCACAGGGCACAGCTGTCCCTGACCGCAGTCTGGTCCAGCATTTCTGAGAGACACAGAATTCAAGTCACACCTAGAGAGCACCTCAAGCAACAGGGGCACCAACTGTTACAACATACACAAACTTCCTTCGGTAAAAGCCGCAAGGGATAGAGAAATCTGTCACTCGAAGAAGGAAAGCAGCATAGAAAAGGTCTTAATAATTAAAACAAGTCCATCTTATATGTTAAGATTCTAAAAAGGCTTATCTGATGTTGCAACTATTATTTTCACCAGTATAGAGTCTTGCGACATGCCTAGGGACTTCTAAACTAGGCCTGTCCCCTGGAGCCCGGGCTGGCCTGTGTCCAAAGGGGCTGGGAAGGAGCCAGCAGGGCATGGTCCAGAGGCGCCCGGCATCAGTAAAGTCAAAACAGCCAGAGGTCAAGTGCATGGGTGGGGTGGGGGGTAGGGAGTGAGGAAGGAGGGGGAGGACATGAGCAGGGAAGCCAGGCCACCAAGTTCTGCAAGACACCAGGCAGGCACTGTCGGGGACATCTCTCAGCTGGACACAGGGCCATAGCCCCCGATCGGGGCTGGGAGCCGGACCTCCAGACTCAGAGGCAGGAGTCTGACATGCGCAGAGCCGAGCTTCGTCCTGGGACTGGGCTCCTGGGCAGGGCCCCGGACAGGCGTGGACAGAGCGCAGGGTGGGGGCCCATCACCAGAACTACGGTGAGGCGCTGACGGATAAGCTTGCTGCTGCTGACAGATGTGATTTCAACGGATGCCTTCAGTGCTGTAAGCAGAAGGAATGATCAACAGCGAGTCAAGCACCGCAGTGGGTGGGGAGGTGATTTTCGGCGTGGGACCTAACACTCCACGTTGGCACCTGCTTCCTTCACCTCATGTAAGGCCAGCACAGCCTGGGAGGTCATGGCTTGGATATGAGGCCTAAGTCCCCTCTGTCCCTTCAACCTGGCTGACTCTCCATTACCCTGATTCAAGACCCTTCTGGGGCATCACCTCATCTTGCTCACGAGAGCTTCCTCAGAGAACCTGCCAACCTGGCTTGATCCGGACAGGACGGCTTGCTGCCCGGGGCTCTGCCGCACCCCCTTAGGCAGCGGGCACTGCATTTGGGCGGCAGAAAGGTGTTTTATGCCTTCCTGGGACTTTTCTTCAAATGGGCTGAACTATATAACTTGGAGGGGTTTAAGCTAATAAATGCTCGAGGTAAAATCGCGTAGGTGGAAACTAGTGTAGGAACTTGTGTAGGGTGTCGCTGGCTGAGGAAATGTCAATTTTATAGAGACCCACATATTTTGGTAACAATTATGAAAAAAGCTCGCAACGGTTAAGTGCTTTTTTCTAGGGGCTTCACAGCTAGTCAGTGGTAGAACAAGGATTCAAACACCCATCTCTCTGTCTACACTATACTTCACTTAAGTGTCTATCATATGTTCTTAAGTAAAGAGGCAAGATACAAAACTGAATATACGCCATGTTTACAGTGTGCAAAAATACGTATTTATAAGAACAGAGGCCTGAAAGGAACAAAGATGGTAGCGTCTTCAGTGGATCCATGGTGGTGCGTTAACTCTCCTTATTTTCTAAACTATTTTAATGTTATCATGTTTGTTTTTGTAATTAAAAAATTTAAAATACATTTGTGTTCAACCTTTGGGCTAAATTTGGCGTCCCCCTGGGGCGGCTGCCAGGAGCTGCCTCTTCGCTTCCGCAGTGCTCATGCCTGGGAAAATATTTCTTTGTTTGGGTTCTGACTGCCACCCTTAAATGGAATAAGATCAGCAGGAGGCACCCACCCCGGGGTCCGGGCGGCCCACTGGGTCACGGTGGATGGTCCGCCAGGAAATGGCCAAGTGTTGGAGTGAGTGTCGGACGCATGGCCCGCACCCCCGGGCTCTTGCGCCCCTCGGGGTGGCCAGTGTGGAGGGCGCCCACCTCATACCCAGCCAGGGCCACGGGCCAGGCTCGCTTGGCGGGTTGGGAGGGTCCAGGGAGGGAGAAGCCGGCCCTCAGAGGCACAGACTCAGCAGGCAGGAAGAGCGATGCTACGTGACAAGGGACAAGCTCAGTGTGGTAAGAGGGAGCAAAGCAGGGAAGGGGGAAAGCTCAAGAAAAACGTCCCAGAGTTGGTGGCACCTGAAATCAGCTGTAAAAGATGAATGATATCCTATTGCATAGAGAAGAGAAGACTTGCTAATGAGAGAAAACAGCACGGATTCCAACACACACACACCAGCGACAGGACCGGGGTATGTCCAGGGCTGGGAGGAGGCCGGAGGGGAAGCGAGGCCACGGGGAAGCGTCTATGCACGCGCCGAGGAGTCCCGAAATTGTGCCTTCTCTCTGTGGGCAGTAAGTTCCTGAGTTTCTTTGGGGAGTGGGGTGATCAACACTGAACTTGAGGTTGACTGAAGGCAGCAGCGGTCAGTGGGCTATGGAGGGAGGACCCTGGAGGCTGGGAGGTCATGGTCGTCCATGAGAAGCCCTTTGAACTAGGGGTGAAGCGAGAGGACGCAGACAGAGCCACAGCCGTTGGGACTTGGGGGCTGGCTAGGTTTGAGGGGAGAGAAGGAAGTCAGGGATGAATGAGAGGTTTCAGGTCTCTGGGGCCATACATCCATCTACTCCGTGACATTCATTCCATTCATTTATGTCACAAAACCACGGTGTGGACCCGCTCTGTGCCCCACAAGGCGCCAGGACCTGGGGACCGTGGAGGAGACCGGTGGCAAGACTGGTTATCACGCGGCAGAGGATGACGGGTCCATCGGACCCCTTAGACACCGCCTCAGGCTCTCAGCCTCCCTTCCTCTCATCCCGGCTGCCGGTGGCTGCAGCCCAACTTCACACAGGTGCCCCGGGCTGCACCCGGCCTCCCCGGGGTTTCCCCGACAGCCACAGCGGAGCAACTCCGCTCAGCGCCCATGCCAGCATATGAACGCCTGGAGGTGTGGGGCGACGGTGGTGCCCAGGCCTGGCCGTGGGGCTTCCCCAGGGCGTGGTCCTCCGGAGAAGGGCGACCAGCCTCGCTCCGCAGAGCCCAGCTTGACGACACGCCTCCTACCAACCCTGCCTCCTTCCCCCCCTCGCCCCACGTTCCCCACTCTGGCCCCTGGAGCTCTACACCCCGATAACATGTTAGCACGTCAGCCTCTGCCTCAGCCCGGCTTCCCGGGGGACGCAGGCAGAGCCGGGCAGTCCTGTTTGAAACCTAACTGTCCTCACTCTACTCAGAACCGTACAGCGCTCAGAGGAAGCTGGGGCATCCGGGCCGGAGGCAGCGCTTCACTTCTAGACCAAGCGCGGGACAAGAGGCCTGACATTTGATAGCCGTCAGCCTCCGCAGGGATTCCCAGTTTCTTGTGTGTTCGTTGTGTCTGTCCGGAGAGATCGCTGCCTCCCAGACCCTGGGCCTCACAGCCTCTAGGACGACGTAGGGCGGCAGAAGATGCTGGAAAACACCTGCCAAGGTGAACTGAAGCGGCTCTCTGTTACTTCCCTGGATTCCGCTTTGTCTTCTGCGGTCTTATTATATTTACAAACCAATGTCCAAAAGGGCCTTTCCTTCCTCTCCGGGTGCTGCTGTGCTCGGTGGCACGGCGCGGAAAGTTCCGCTGAGGGTGGGAGTGTGACCACGCTCCCGGACACTGCGGCTGTAGACCGCTCGACCCAAAGGGCTCCCCGTCCCCAGGCAGCGGACCTGGGGCGTCTGCCTGGCAGGGGGTCAGGTGGGCTGCTCCTGTCATGCCCCGTGTCCCCCTCTCCAGGACACCCCCCATTCACCCATCTCCCAACTACTGACGACCCAGGACAGCTCCCCAGTTTTGCCTGAATTTTCAATGGGGAAGAACGTTAAGGTGCAGAAAGAAATCATTCTCCCCTCCCCAGTTAGTCAAGGACTTCACCGTTACTAACTTACTTCTCTTCCTCGCCACCCCTAAAATAGTTTCAAGATTTTGAGAAAATAGAAAGTTAGCACACGTGCGTGTGTGCACACACACACACATGCTGGGCCCCATCTTAACATTTACAGCAGCCCTTCACCCGCAGGCCTTCTGGGAGGGGCCGGGGTGGCCTTTCCCTTGGCCTGGCCTCCCGTGTCGTGTGGCGCTGAGTGTGGAGGTGTTGAGTTTGGGACAGCAAGGGCGCTTCAGCTGGTTAGGGAGAGTGAAAGTCGTCCTCAGCCGGGCTGGGAGCTGTCGGGGCGGGGACAGAGCTGCTCGGGTGGCAGCGAAGCTTCCGAAGAGAAACAGCTCTGGCTTTTCAAACACGCACCTTTCTGCACCCACTAGGATCCTGCCGTTCCAAGGCCCCTGCTCATTCCTCCCAACACTTCCCGTCCACCCCGCTGACTTCTTGGCACCCCGCGGAGCACTGGGCCCCGGGGCAGCTGGTTCATAAGCCTACAACTGTCCTCCTGACTAAGCCGGGACGTCAGAGAAAACATCTGACTTTCTTTTCTGTCACCCTCTGTCCCTAGCACATGAATCATAGGATCTTAGAACAGGGAGGGGCTTCCAGGAATCAAATTTAACTTTTATTTTCCAGGAAGCCGAACCCTGGACTATCAAGGTTCTGGAACCTCGGTGCTGAGCGGTCATCCTGGACGGCCGTGTCTTTTTTGTGGAGCATTTTTGCGATTTCAATGCACGGCACCCAAACAGGTGTTTTATTTGAGGCGTGGCTCGAGACTCAGGCTCTGAGAAAACACAATGGGCCTGAGCCCCGAACTCACTGCAGAGGTTTACGCCTCAGTGTTGTGCAGGCGGCGTTTGCTCCTTCGTCCCTGAGAGGCGCCTTGTTTTCCCGTGCAATTCCAGGAGGCACCGTCGAGTTATTCTAACTTCCTAGTTCAGGCATTGGCTTACTCGGGGATTCTGGTTTGGGCTCCTTGCCAATACTGGACTTGAACCCTCAGTACGGGTACCATGGTTTAGAGGTGCCAGTCCACCGCTTGCCTGGAAGGCGGACTCTGTTAGATCCTGTCATCAGATGGGGCAGTGATTTGGTTTTTACTGGGAGAGACATTAATCTGGGTCTGCACTTGCTGTCTGTGCCCACCACGCTTCTGTCGGGAACATCGTTATGGGTTTAATGAACGCCCGATTCACTGTCATGGAGTCCTACATACTTTCCGGTAATGCTAGTTTCTATAACAAAAACAACGGGAGTTTCACACAATAGATTATTTCTCGATCGCATAATTTTCCAACGTGCATTTTCCATCGGTGGATTGCAACATCCTTTACGTAGTGTTTGGGGCCAGCCCTGTGGCTCCACTGTTTTCTAGAAACTCAAAGTTCTCAACATTCAGACAGCACATAGGAGAAGAAAATGTGGGAACGGCCCACCAGCCTCTTGAAAGTCCCAGCCTGGGAGTGGCACACGTCACTGCCATTCATCTTCCGTCAGCGATGGCAGGTACACGGCTGCAGGAGATGCTGGGAAATGCAATCTCCTCCAGCGCCGGTTCCATCCTATATGAAT
>CM053517.1:38047167-38064260 GCA_028627145.1 Eidolon dupreanum
GCCAAGTAGGTTCCGGATCCGTGTCACCACGCTGACCGGAGGTGTCCATGACAAACGCTGCCACGTGCTGTAGGAGATGGCCAAGCCTGGATGTCACAGATCCACTGCCCCCTGTCTCCGCCCGCCGGCCGCAGCCCCAGCCGGGGCAACGTTTTTAACAATAAATCAGATGAAAACACAGGAAGATGTTTAGCAATGTACAGAAGCTAAGGATACGAAATCCCAAGATGGAAAGTCACAATCCGAAATGATCTCCCCAGGAGAGTAAGATGAGGTATAAGGAAGATGAATGCAGAGGCTGGGTTTCGGGTCACCGAATTCGCCACACAGCAGCACAGATGGCTGTAGATGGAATACGGAGGCGAAGGAGAGGGAGGAAATTACAAGAAGATTCCGAAGAATAAGTAACAAGCAGTTGGAAATGTGGCAGCGTCATTTACAGAGATGAGCACAGGAAGAAAAAGCATCGGGGGAAAGATAGTGAGTTCAGCTGGGGAACTTTCGAGTCTAAAGTTCCAGGGAAACATCTAGATGAATTTGATACTCAAGTTGAAGTCAGACGTTTGGGAGTCACCTACGTAACGGCCAGAATCTGCTCTCTGTGGGGACCAGGGTTACATGTCAGAGCTGAAGTGACCCAACAATGACCTTCACACACAGCGTGAGAGGGTGAGGCTGCAGCTCAGAGATGACAGTCCCAGCCTTTTCATCTTGTCGTCATGGAGACCACGATGTGGGGGGACCACTGGCTTGCCGATGAAGCCAGGGAGCCTGGCGCCTTGCTGGGGGGACCGAGGGCTCAGCCCATGACCCAGCTGGGCCCTGGCAAAGGTGTGTACGTCTTCTGCATGAATATACCAAAGACCGGCCCAGAGATTTGATGTTAGGTCTTTAGGTATCATTTCAGAGGCCCATTCAAAATGAATACTCACATTCACGTAATGGGGGAAAAAAAAACAAAAGAGGTCATCTCAAAGAAACAGAGTAGAATGCTGGTTTTTAGGGGTTGAGGGGGTGGGAAATGAGGAATTGGTTCACGGATAAAGCATTTCAGTTTTGCAAGACGAAAAAATTCTGAAGATTGGTTACACAACAATGTGAATACACTCAACAATACCAAACGACACATTCAAAAATTGTTAAGATGGTGGATTTTATGTTTTGTGTGTATCTTGCCACAATTTTTTTAAAAAAGATTATTTGCCTAGGAATTCTTGGCACCTCATCAACAGACTTCTGGTCCTGTCAGAGAAAATAATTTAAGTAACTACCGTTTACTGACTACCTCCTACACGCCATGTGGTTGTAAATTAATCCTCGTGAGAATCCGTTGTCATAGGCTATTGTCATCTTCAGAGAAGTGAGGAAAGATGCAAAAGATACGCGGCTAATGAGTAACAGAACCAGCTTTTGGGCCGAGATCTGTCTGATTCTAATAACATGCTGGTTCCTATTACTACCCTGGTTGAAATGAAGAATAAAAACAAGTGTCAGATGTGGAAGACAGCTTCAGTTGGGGAGAATGGGATTAGGAGAATGTCATGCAGTTTTAGACTAGGAACCACGTCTTACTTCTTTTTTTTTAATAGCTCCCACAAAGCCAGGCCCAGCATGGAGGCCTTTGAGAAATGTGTTTGAATAAGTAAACGAAGGGTAAACAATCACAATTTAAAAAAAAAAAAAAAAAAAAAGACCCATTCTCTTGACCTCTAAAAACTATGGTAACCATTTTTCTATGGCTTTCAGATCAGCCAATCCAAAGTATGTTTATTCCAAACAGCCAAGACCCCTGGGACTTTCTGTTCTTTGTTCAATAGGCAAAGAGCCTGGGGGGTCATCACACCCCTCATCCTGAGAAAAGAGGTTGAACAAACTGAAAATCAACCACTGAGGTCACAGGGCAGACCGCTGCCCCAGAAACAGGAGAGCTTGACAGGAGGATGCAGAGAGCTGCCCGTGACCAGGAGCGGAGGCCGCGGCTGGAGGCTGCACCAGCAGGAGCACCTGAAGCCTGACGGGTGGATTGCTGCAGGCTCAGCGTGGACTAGCTCGAGAGTTAAAAACTGAAGGGGTGGCAGTCTTAGGGGTCCCCCACACCTTCCCGAGTTTTACCTCCAGGAGCCCCACCAAGTTCTCGCTGGAAAAACTGGAGGACAATCTCCTTATGCTTCCAGCAAGGGGGTGGAGGGTGGGAAAAGTAGCCATTTTCAAATATGCCTCCTCACGACCTTGAGGTGAAACTCAGGATGGCCCCCGTCCCTGGAGGGGAACTATTTTGCCAGCCTAACTGACCTGGCGGAGGGGACATACCCAACTGCAGCCCCCTCCAGCCTTCCCTGACCCTGTTTAAGAAAGAGTCTCTAGGGAAACCTAAGGATGACAGAGGAGACAAAAACGAGGACACTTCATCCTCTGACACCTACAACCACAGCAAACAGTAAACACGGCCTGACTCCTACCAGGTAAACATAAAGCGTCACGTCGAAGGCCAGTCTGTCTGGGTGCCTGTCCCCGCACGCCCCATGCCTGACCATCAGCAGAATATTACAAGGCGTGCTCAGATGCAAAAACCATCGTCCGACGAGACAAAAAGAAAGAGCACTTCAGAACCAGACTCAGGATGGCAGAGACTTTGGAAAAGGCCCCTGGAGAGCCCTTTTTTTTTTTTTCTTTCCTGTGACCCTTTTACTTCAAAGTCTGTCACACTTTCCTTTTTATTACGTTGTCCCCTGATTCTAGGCCCCCGAGCCCCATGGATCATTGTGTGATTTCCCGACTGCTCTCCCTGCCTCGCCCTCTGGGCACTCTGCACTCTGCCCCACCCAGATGACAGTTCCAAAATGCCACTGGCTCGTGTCTGCTCTGCCTTCAAGACCCCCTGGTCCAGAATTAAGTCCTGCAGGACCGACAACCGCCCCCCCACCGCTATGCAGGCTCCTCCCCTCCTCTGCCTCGTCCCAGAAGCGTGCCACAATCGCATTCGGTGCCACACTGCTCCTTAGGCCCTTCACCCTGCCTGGCTCCCCAGTCTCCGTGTACCCACGTGCGGGTGACCAGCCGGGCACCGCTCAGTCCCTCCTCTTCCTGCGTGAGCCTCAGCCCTCTGTGGCCACACCCCTCTCGTACTCCGGTAACTTTTTTTGCCTACTATTCATTTAACCTTTATTATTCATCACTGATGACAGCAAAGCATCATGTAAGCTTTTCATTGTTCGCTACGTGCCAGGTACTTTACACACGAACATACTTTACATGCTCCTTGATCCTTAATTGCGAATCCTCACTGGATTCCCACGCGATGGGTGTTATTTTTCAAATGAGGAAATTGAGACCCAGAGAGGTTACGCAACTTATCCCAGGTCACGCCAGCCAAGAAGTGGTGGAGTTGGAAATCAGAACCCCAGAGCCTGTGTGCTTTTTATATTTCTTATATTATGTGACTTCTCGTTGACTCTGTCAATCATGACGCACCTATTACTTGCTATGTATCGTCCTATGTGTCGTAAGAGGGTCGAAGGTGAATTGGACATGAACCCAGCCCTCAAAGAGCTCTGAGATGTCCTCCTTCTACTGTCTTTTCTCTTCGTCTGCACGTTCAGTCTCTCCATGCCTGGTATAACTACCTCTGCAGACAGCACAGAATCTTCCCCATTGGACTGTAAATGCATGAGGTCGAGGGTCGGGGGCTCTCTTAAGCAATGCTGTATTTTCGATATGTAGCACAGTACCTCATGCAGAATCGATTGATACTCGAGAAATATTTGTTGAACAAGTGAGTAAATGAGTGAATGAATGAATGAAAGAATATTAAAAGGGGGTGAGGATGTGGGCGAGGAGGGGGAGGAGGCGGAGGATAAAGTGCTCCACTTGCATGTCCCAAGATCCCCAAGGGGAACAGCATAAATATAGCAGTTCGAGAGCGAGAAGGAATTTAGTATTATTTTCACTGCTTAGCTGATGGATGGGAGTCAAATCGTTCCCATGTTGGATATCTGGCCCACAGGGCTGATTGACTGGCCCTGTACAATGTCCCCGCTCCCACACCAGGAAGAGAGGACTCCAGGTCCAGGGTTCCCAAGTTCAATAGCCTTTTCTTTTTTGCCTTAAAAAAAAAATTGCTGAGGCATGAGATACTTCCGTTCTCCACTGGCATCTTTGCACTGTGCCCAGAGAAACAATCATATCACGTCCAGGAAGGCAAGGGCCTGCAAAGGCTGGGAAACAGGAACCGTCCCCACGGATGTCCCCCTCCCCCCACCCCGAGGGGAACAGCCAGGGGCTGAGAACAAATGCTGTGTGAAAGGAAAGGCAGACTCTGCCGGAGGCCCCAGGTGGAGGGGCCGGCCCTGCCCGGCCCCCAGCAGGACCCTTCACCGCCAAGGCCAAGTCCGGGAACAGCGTGTTATTCCCAAACGTTCTCACTGTTCCTTCCCGACCCCCGGCCTCCCACACTCGTCAGCCCCTGTGTGAAGTCTGAGTAGGGGGCTTTGTGCTGCAGAGCACGCTCCAACTTCGTAGTGAGGTCCTTACCAGAAGAGCATCCATCTCCCTCTCAAATACATCCCCACAGCCCCGGCTCCAGCCTGGTGGCTCTGCTCCCTGTCCCCAAACGTGTGTCAATCCCAGCCTCACTCCGATCCACCTCTCCCTTCCCTTCCACCTACTCACTTCTCTTCCTCTCTCATTAGCCAGTTCTCCCCCGTGGGTCCTTGACCCCGGGCATCTCAGCCAGTGTCTCCGCCTTCACATCTGAATTCCAGCAGCACTTCCCGGCTAAGGCAGGGCTTCCCTGTCTTACTCACGGGATATGAAATGATCACACCTGTGTGGCACCCTGGGACGAACACACAGAGCTGATCTCCGGGCACCTGGCCCAGGGGTTCCAGATGCCTGTGGGATGGGGGTCGATACCTCAGGCTCACCTGTAATGCGTTCAAAGTCACTGCCCACGGGAGTGGTAGGCTAGCTCAGGTGTCCAGACCGCCTGCCCCTGTCGCAGAGTACGCCAAGCCAGAAGTGGAGAAGAGGCATGTAGGAAAGCTTGGCTTTGAAGAGCGCCCACACTTGTTGGAGAAACAGAGATGGCTGCATGGATAAACATACACACACACACACACACACACTATTTTTAATTTCTTTGTGTAATAGAAAGAACATGGTTTTTGGCGTCAAAGACGTACAGAGGTTCAAACTCCGGCTTTGCCCCTTGCTTGCTGTATGAACTTCGGTGAGTATTACATCTCTGAATTCACTTTTCCCACCTGTAGAATGGGAATATCAACGCCGATCCTCCTACGGCTGTGTTTTGAAATCATATTTAGTGTAGTATGAACTTCACCACACAATGAAGGCCACCCTCTGAAAGCATACAATTCGTGAAGTTTCCACCAGGGTTTACAGCCATGGAACCACGGCTGCAGTCGAGATATAGATTTCCATCACCCCGAAAAGGTCCTCCGGGCTCTTCATGGTCAACCCCCTCCCCCCGCCCCATTTCCTGTCCCCTGGCCACCAAGAATCTGACTCCTTTCTCTGTAATTTTGCCTTTTCCAGTTTTTCGCATAAACGAAATCGTATCGTCATAGTCCTTTGTGCCTGATTTCTTTAACTCAGGCTAATGCTTTTGGAATTAATTTATGTTGTATGTATCCATAGTTTGTTCATTTTTATTGCTGAATAGAATTCCATTGTGTGGATATGCCACAATTTGTTCACTCATTCTCCTGTTGTTGGACACTTCAGTGGTTTATAGTTTTATGCTTTTATGAATAAAGCTGCTATGAACATTCTTGCACAAGTCTTTTTTGCCAACATCTTTTTATTTCTTTTAGGTTAATACCTAAGAGTTAAATTGCTTTTTACAGTTAAATTGCTAGGTTCATTTTAATGTCTTTTGATGAATAAGAGTTTTGAATTTTGATTAATGTATTAATTTTTTTTCTTTTTGGTTAGTGCTTTTTGTGACCTAAGAAATATTTCTACCTCAAAGTCACATATATCTTCTCCTATGTTTTTTTCTAGAATTGTTATAGTTTTAACTTTTATGTTTAGGTCTATGATCCATCTCAAATTAATTTTGTGTACAATATGAGATTAAAGATAAAAATTTATTGTTAAAATTTATTTATCCAGTTGTTCTAGCCCCATTTGAGGAAAAGATTGTCCTTTCTTCTACTTTCGTGACTTGATAATTTATCAAAAATCAATTGACCATACACATATAGGTCTTCTTCTGGCCTCTATAATCTGTTCCACTGATCTATTTATCTATGCTTACATTAATACCACACTGTCTTAATTACTATACTTTTAAAGCACTCATTTACCCAGATAATGTGGATTCTCCAAATTTGTGTTCTTCTAGATTATTTTGACTGTTCAAGTCTTTTGCATTCTATACAATTTTTAGAATCAACATGTCAATTTATATTTTAAAAAATCTACTAGGATTTGATTGGCATTGCACTAAATCTATAGATCAATTTGCAGAGAATGGGTACCTTAGCAATATTAATTCTTCCAACCCATGAACATGATATAACTCTCCATTTGTTTATGTCTTCTTAATTTCTCTCAGCAATGTTTTATGCTTCTACCCCAGACATTTTGCACTTTTATTATATTTATTCTTAAGTATTTGATGCTTTTGATACCATTGTAATATTTTTACATTTTTTTATTCTCCAATTTTTTGCTGCTAGTATATACAAATACAACTGATCTTTGTATATTGACTTTGTAATCCATGATTTTCAACATGGACTTATTAGTTCCAGCAAGGTATTTTTCAATTTCTTAGAATTTTCTACATATACAACCATGCCATCTGACAAGACAATTTTCCTTTTTCTTTTTAAAACTTTAAGCCATTTATTTCTCTTGCTTGACTTATTGCCCTAGCCAGGGCCTTCCATACAATATTGAATAGAACTAGTGAGAGCACTTTTTCTGATTTAAGTAGAAAGGTACTCAGTATTTTAATTTTAAGTATGATGTTAGCTACAGAAATTTTCATAGATGCCTATTATCAGATTGAGAAGGTTCTATTCCTTCTCTGGTGAGCAGTTAATTATGGATGAGTGTTAATTTTTTTTCAATATTTTTTCCGTATTTACTGAGTTGATCATATGGCTTTTCTCTTTTATTCTGTAAATGTGGTGAATTATACTGATTAATTTTCAAATATGTTTTTATATTTACCCTTATATTCTTTGGGTATATGCCACTTGATCTTAATATATTATTGTTTTTAAATTATTTTCATTTTTTAATTATTCTTTTTATACAGTGCTGGATTCCACATGCCAATATTTTGTTGAGGACTTTAAATCTATATTCTTGAAAGATAATGGTCTTCAGTTTTCCTTTCTTATAAAGTCTTTTTTTTTTTTTTTTCAGTTTTGGAATCTGGTTTGTGTAATGCCAACTTCATAAAATGATTTAGGAGTGTTCCCTCTTCCTTTGTTTTCAGATAGAGTTTACGTAGAAATAGTATTTTTCCTCCTTAGATGATTAATAAAATTCACCAATAAAACTATGCATCTGGACCTGCAGTTTTCTTTGTGAGAAGGCTTACGATTATGATTTTTTTTTCATTTTTATACCTTTTTTCTTAAGTCAATTTTTAAGTAATGTTCTTCAGTGAATTTATCTATTTTAATCTAAATTGTGATTTATTGGCATAAAATTGTTTATAAATTTTCCTTATTGTCCTTTAATATCTATAGCATCTATGATGATGTTCTTTCATTCTTGATTTTGAATTTTTTCCCTTGATCAGCCTTATAAGGGGTTTATGAATTTTATTAATCTTCTCAAATAATCAACTTCAGACTTTTTAAATTTCTCTATTGTTTGTATTTGTTTCCATTTAATCAACTTCAGCTCTTTGTTATTTCTTGCCTTCTCTTTTCTTTGTGCTTATTTTGTTCCTCTTTTTCTAGCTTCTTAAAATGGAAATGTAGATCATTGATTTTAAACATTTCTTCTTTTCCAAAAAAAAAGTATTTAAAGCTTTAAATTTCCCTTCATTTTTCTCTTTAAGTATATACCTACATTTTGTTTTATTTGGTTAAAAATATTTTCTAATTTCTCTAGTGATTTCTCCTTTGAGACATGTGTTATTTATAAATATGTTGTTTAATTTCCAAATATTTAAGGATTTTTCTAGATACCTTATTGTTATTGATTTCTAATTTAATTTTATTGTAGTCAGAGAATATATTCTGTAAGATATTAATCTTTTGAGAGTATCGAGAGTTATTTTATGGCCCAACATATGGTCCAACTTAGTGAACATTCCCTGGGCATTTGAAAAGAATGTTTATTCTGCTGTTATAGGGTAGCGTGTTCTATAAATGTCAATTAAGTCAACATGTTGATGGTGTCATTCAGCATTTTATTCTTTCTGACTTTTTATTACTTGTTCTATAAATTACTTAGAGAGAGTTATTAAAATCTCCCACTATAATTGGATATTTATCTGTTTGTTGTTCCCTTTAGTTCTGGCACATTTTGCTTCTGTTATTAGATGCATTTATATTTAGGATTGTTATGTCTTCCTGATGAATTGACCCTTTTATCATTGTGAAACATCCCTCTTCATGCCGGGAAATACTCCTTGACCTAACGTCTACCGATATTAATATAGCTGCACCATTACTTACATCTGCTGTTTAATTGTATATCTTTTTTTCATCCTCTGACTATAAACCCATATGTGTATTTTTTTTTTGCATTTAAATTGTCTCCTCCTTAAAAAAATTGTCTCCTCTAGATATCATTTACTCGAGTCTTGAGTTTTCTTATCCTATCTGAAAAGTCTATCTTTTAAAGAAAATGTTTAGCCCATATTCATTTAATGTAATTATTGAGAGCATTGATTTTAAGTCTACCATCTTGCCGTTTCTTTTCTGCTTGTCTTATCTGGATGTTTCTGCTCTATTTCTCTTTTCCTGTTTTTAGTCAGTTAGTTTGTTTGTTTGCTTGTTTGTTTGTTTTGAGTATTTGAGCTTTTTTGGTATTCTATTTTATTTCTTCTGTTGGCTGTAAGCTATATCTCTTTGGGTTTTTTTTCTTAGTAGTTGCTCTAGACATTACCATAAGCATCCTCAACTTATCATAATCTACTTAGAATCAATTCTGTACAACTTCACATGAAATGTAAAAATTTTACAACATGAACTTCCATTTACTCCTTCATCCCTTGTGCTATTATTGTCATATATTCTACTTTTACCTATATTATATGCCTCACAATATAGTCTAATTAGTTTTGTCTTAAGCAATTGCTTATCTTTTAAAGAAATTAAGAGGAGAAAAGTAAGATAGTGTTCTATAGTTACTTACATTTTTACGCCCTTCATTTATTCCTATAAATCTGAATTTTCATCTGGTATCATTTTCCTTCAGCCTAATAACTATCCTTTAGCATTTCTTGTCAGGTAGGTCTGTTGACAACAAATTCTCTTAGCTTTTATTTATCTAAAAATGCTTTATTCCGCCCCATATTTCAGAAATATTGTTATAGATTATTGAATTCTACATTGACAGAGCTTGTTTTTCTTTCCACCTATGAAATATGTCATTCCATTTTCTTCCAGCCCTCATTATTTCTTATGACAAGTCAAGCTCTAATTTGTTTCTTTGTTCCTTTGTATGTCATGCCCCCTTTCCACCTGCTTTTAAGATTCTGTCTTTATTTTTTATTTTCAGCAGTTTGACTATAATTCCCTGAACAGGAGTTGAATTGATGAACATTGAAATTAGACCTCTGTGTTCAGATTGCAGGTTAAATCTCTTGAAACATTTCTTATTATACTTTCATCTACCTCACCATTTCCCACATCAAGAAGGCAAAGAAGACCTTTGAGAGTATTAAGATTAGATATCCAAAATAAGGAGGTAGAAAAATAAAGCCACAATAAAATCTTAAAAATAGTTATACTAGAAGAAAAGAAGTCTGGGGAGACTTATGAACAGAAAATGTACAGATATCTAACAATAATTAAATCAATCTTTTAGCTCTACCTAAATAAAATTCATTTATTTTAATAACAGAGTTATTCAATAATGAAACAGCCTGTCTCAAAGAAGCGAGTTGCCTGTCACTGAAGTATCCAAATAGGAGCACTAAGACTCCTTATCAGGAAGCTAGAGAAGATGGCCCTGTCTTTGGAGAGGATGAGCTAGCCAATGTCTATGTTTTATCAAACTCTAATATACTATATATTCGATTTTAGAATTTCAGAGTTCCCCTTTTTTTCATTCAGTTATTAACAAATACTGAAAGCCTATAATGTGCCAAGTGCTGGGGATACCACAGTGAGCAAAATAGATATGCTTCCTGTCCTTAAGAATTTACCCATCTAGCAAAACTATGAGGATAAATAAATCTGGGCTCTGGCACAAAGGATTTAGATTAGCTCTAAAGAAGGGTTTGCTCAATTGTTAAACACAGAAGTTTTATGATTTGTATTCCTTTCTTATAAATCTTTTAAAATAAGATAGATTCTTATCTAGCTAGAATGGTTTAAAATATAGTCAGGTAATGCAGAGAGAAGAAGAACTATATAGTCACTGAAAACCTTTTCTATTCTAACGAACCAATTATCACCTGAAAACATTTGGGAATATGTTAACATTTAGAACTTTTCATTCAATGCATAAAAGATATAAGAGACATACAAGCCATGGTGAAATTTCTAACAGAAGTGTAATTTAACTCCTGAAGGAAATGAGTGAATGGGAAAGAAGCAATATTTGAAGAGATAACAGCAGAGAATTTTCTAAAACTGATTAAAGGCAGCGAGCCACATACTGAGAATCTCTATGAACTCAAGCGACATAAATACAAAACAAGCGAACAAAAAATCCTCAGGTAGGCACATTACAGCAAAACTGCTGAAACCAAGACAAAGAAAAAACTGTAAAAGCATGCAGGGAAGGGGGCAAGATTAGGGAGTTGGAATCTTATAAAGGAGCAAATTAAGACTGACAGATAACTTCTCAATGGGAACTATAGAAGCCACAAGGCAATGATATATTTAAGGGGCTGAAAGGAAACAACTACTGGTCTAGAATTCTATAACCTGTCAAAAAAAGATGTATCATCAAAAATGAAGTGAATCCATTTCAAACAAAAACATAAAATTCATCGAAAGTAGGCCAGCACGAAGAGAAATACTAAAGTTAGTTCTTTAGGAAAAAAAAGAAAATCATCCCACATGGTAGGTTGGAGATGCAAAAAGAAAGATGTTCAACAGAAATGGTAAATATATGGCTGATTCTAAAGGATTGTTGTACAAATTCATAATATCCAGTAAAGAAACCTCAATTCTCAAAGTTGCTTGCATAGTGGATGCATAACCACGACAGTCACTCAGGCGATAATCAGAAACACTTCTGCATTTTCCAACCATCACATTTATGCCAGTTTCTCAGGCCACAGATGAATTTCCCCTCTAAACCTTAATATTATGTTTCATTATTATTTGTTAGATTAGGTCATCATTGACTAGGATTTGTTGATCTGTTATGATGACTCTTTTCTAATGCATCTGAACATAGCTTCTTCAACACCCTGCATACAAACAGCTGTACAACCTTTGCAAACATAATTTGATAAATTCTGTGGTCTCAGAACTTAACAATGTCGGTTCTTAAATTAAAGGTCTGCTGTCTCCTTCATCATTATTTTCTGTTCCTGCTATCAATACTGTTGGATGCTCTGGTATATTTTCATCTGTTTCAGCACCAATTATCCAATCCTGAGTCACAGCCACACCCACCTTCATTTTCACCCAAATGCAAGCCTTCCTGTAAGCTGGAATTAGGCGTAGCTTGACTCTGGAATTTAGGCTAGTAGGGTGTATGTGCCATGTAGCTCTTTCAGTTTTAAAATCTAGACTTGCTAGTATGTCATCAGTACATCATTGGCTAGTCCATACTCTAGACACCCAAGATTTAGTGGGACCAAATGTTGACCTTTTTGTTGCCTGACTGTCTAAGATATTCACATTGGTGATGTCGAGTGAAACAAATTATATTTATTTGTCCATTTGACAAACACTTTTCAGCACCTAATATAGTAAGACTCCAGCAATGACAATGAATTTGAATTAAGACAATAGGAGATTGGCTCCTACCCTGCATTTCAACCCCTATTGTCAAATGTAGCAGTCTAAGTGTGTTATAATTTAGGGAAAAGAGAGGAAATGTGGAAGGGAGACGTCAGGAGGAGGAAAATGGAAAAGTAGTAGACAAATTTGTCTTTGGAAGCAGAGAAGGGGAGGGTGAATGCCAGCATCCCCAGTCTCTGGACCTTTCTACTTGAATTGGACCAACAAATGGGCACCAGGAACCAGAAGATTTCTAGAATCACTGTTCTTGCCCTGGAGATTCCAACAAGACTCAGAAATGTCCCCGTCGGTCATTAAGCCAGAACAGATAACTGGCAGCAGAGTTGCCAAAACACAGTCAGGTGGTGGTAAATTCGAATGAGAACTCGCTGCTGGCGAGCTGTGCTGGCCCTAGCTACTTCATGAACCTAACTAATGTGACCCCTCGTTTACTGTTAGCGAATTTTTGAACACACTTAATCAGGGATCAACAAGATTTTATTAATAATAATTTTAATGAATATGCCCTCCAAGAACTTACCTGTTGTGGGAGGAGCCAGCAAGTTAACTGATAATACCGTGTAATTTAGTAAATTCCATAATAAAGGTACAAACAGGATAAGATCATCCCAACCAAACAAGGAGATAATCGGCTATCTTTCGTCATGTTTTTCAGGAGATTGCCACTGGTCACCGTTGTTGCAAAGCCTTTCAGACTTTGAACAGGCCGTCAAGGGGAATGGGTTTTAGATCTCTGTTGCACCAATAGGTGAGTGTGTTGGAACAAAGACTACAGTCGGATCAACCACCGTTCCCTATTACAGTACAGTTTTCTTTCATTGATTATATTCAGCGTTATCATTATCGTGGTCACTATTTTGGTTGTTCTTAAAGTTAGGACCACTTTGAGTCCATTCTTAAACTAAGCTAATTAACTCCTAAGCAAATATAAACCTGAACTCCATTTGACTATGCTAGTGGAGAAAAAAAAAAAAAAAAAAAGACCGGTTGAGGGAGGTTATGAAAATCATTGAACTTAAAACTAACACGAGGGAGGAAAAAAGATCCCTTTGGGACCATAGCTTTTTTATTTCCAAGAATAGAAGAAACGGCAACAGGCAAAATCATACGATTGGAAGTTGAACGTTTTATAAGGCAGCTGGAGAGGACCCAGAGGAGAAGGCTGTCCAAGGTTGATTGCTTCTAGACAGTACGAGATGAAGGAAGACTGGAGACCAAAAATCCCCGGACACTAATCTTCTCGATGTTCTTACCTTGCTCTCTCTGCACAGTGTTTCTACTGCCTCCTCTTCAGCAGTCAGCCAAACAGAAGCCGCCTAGTCTGGTTATAAAGGAATTTCCCACCCCCAGGAATGGTTACAATAGGGTTTCAAAAAATGCAGTTTACAAGCAAAAATGTACAGCAGGAAACATGAAAGGAGCGGGTTATGCATAAACCATGAGACATATCTGCCTGGGCCTTCTTCCTTATAAGGTTGGATCTAATTATACAGAGAGCCATAAAGAGAACGGACCCCCCCCCCGCCCCGCCCAAGCCTCGCATTACCAAGACTAAGGGAGCAGGGCTGGGGGAGGGCTGAGTGTCTCTGTAAACAGAAATAACTCCAGCTTGGCGATGAGCTGTGTGTCCCTTTTCTCTGTGATCCTCTGGGTCTTTGTCCCTCTTATGCCCTTTTATATTTGCCAGTTACATGTCTCAGTTTCTTTTATCCAAGCCCTCTCCTGACCGATGATATTTTGTCGCATGCTTTAATGGGCACATGGAAGCACAGGATCTTCCACCCTCATCTCAAAGAAGACATCTTCATTTCATTCCCGGGCCCACCCAACGAAACACGCCAAACTTCAAATGACGAAGGATCTGCTTCCACTAAGCCCCGGGTTAAAGCTCAGTTGTAGACTCTTCCCTCCCCTCCCCTCTTTGTTTCTTTATCAAGAGACAGCAACTAACACGACTGGTCTCGGACTCCAGCTGCTATCTCTATCTCTACATTCTCCAAAGGACAGGTACCGCGTAATGGAAAAAACACAGGCTCTCAAGTTCAGGAGGCCTGGATATAAATTCCAAGGCTGTCACTTCTTAGCGCTGTGACCTTGGACAAGTGAATTAATATATTTAACTTACGTTCCCCCATCTGCAAAATGGGAATCAAAGAGCTACTTTCTAGGGCTTACACAATGATTAAATGGCATGATGTAGATAAAGGCGTAAGCGATCTCATGTATATTGAATAAATGCTAACTTAGGAAAAAGACACATGTCTAACGGGTTAATGACAACCACATGTGTCAGTCCCTAACACCGTGAGTGATGGACAGTAGCAGACCTTCCTGTTTATAGTTTTGATCAAGTTGTCATGCTCCCTTATTTTATTTATTTATTTATTTATTTATTTATTTATTTAGGTCAGATTTCCAACCTGATGATTGATGATGGATGATGAAGTAATAGAGCTGAAACAATCTCTCTGCTCCAGTAATCGACAGAACCATTTCTCAGTCTCTTTCGACTCATCCCACTCCCCGTGTGGAGCTGGGAGAAGGAAGTTGGCCTCCTCCTGCGAGAGAGAGAGAGAGAGCCAGCAGAAACGGTGGCTCAGGCTTCGGGCAGGAGCCACCTGTGCCCACCCAGAGATTCACCACAAATCCAGGCAAAGCACAGAGTAGGGGGGGTTGCTGCATCTCGGAGTTAGCACTTCACCGTTTTCAAAGAACTTCCATATTTCCAACCCTCTGGGAAGACCAACTCTTCGTTATATGTGTATTTAGCACCTGTATGTGTCCTTCATTGAGACAATATTAATTAAATGATTACTTGTGTACATGATTTGTTCAATGTTTGTCTCCATTAGGACGGGTACCATGTCTAACTAGCGTGGCATGGGACTTCCAGCTCTTAGCCCAGTGCCTGGCACAGAGTAAGTGTTCAGTAAATATCTATCAAATGGAAAGAAGTTACCACACTCATGTGCCCGTCACTCTCTAATAAAAATATTTTTAATCAAGCCAATAGGTTTAGTCGGAAAAGTAATCTCCTTCCAAAATGAGCATCCTGACATTTTCCAAAGCCAAAAGTAAATATCGTTTTTGGACAAGCCAGGCTACAGCTCCACAGATAATCAGAAAGGGACCACAGACGCCCCTAACTCTCGTTGCTAATGAATCATCATCGCATTGAAGAAGCCAGCAGAGTATTTTCTTCCCAATTCCATTTCATCAGTTTTCCTTAAACAGTTGTCAACCCTAATAGGTTGTTTCTCCACATTAATTCTCTTCACTTCTTTAGAAAGATGGATGGCACTTCGCCCTCGTGCGATCTCTCTACTCTCCAAGACCCTCCTCAAAGATAACAACGTGATTTAGAGATTGTCCTGTCACAGCAGCCTGGAACCTACACAGCATCCTAAAATTCATAACATCTATTTTGAAAATTTTAAGAAATTTTCAGATTTTTCTCGATTGCTCTTTCCAGATGTCCACCCACCACATTTTTCTTTTTCTTTTTTAATTAAAATCGTCTTGTTGAAGACTCTAAAAATAAATAAATAATCAGGGAGGTGTGACAGAAGCCCCGAGAGGTGCTTCCTCCTGGCGTCACCCCAGAGTCAGTGCCGCGGTGCCCAAGGCGGCCGGCGCCGGGGACGGCACATCAGACACACTGCCACGCCCTGCCCTGTCAGGCAGTGCCGGAAGCCGCTTCGATTAATTTTTATTTTTAAATACAATTGGTGTGAGGGTGGAGTATAGATCCTGCCTCTGCGCGCTTTGGGCAGGGATGTAATCTGTCTTGTTCGCCTCTTTCTCCACCTGCAAAATTGGTGTGGCAATAAGATCTTCCTCGCCCTGTCGACGTAGATAGGAGAAGATAAGCTGTACAGGACCCCTGGTGAAAAGACGCCACGCAAGCACCTGGAAACGGTCGGTCTTCCAGACTCTGCGTCACACCGGGCACCTGTTCCGAGCTTCCGTCAGCCCTACTGTGAGCCCGCGGCACCACCTGTGCCGGTGGGACAAGCCACTCATACAGATCCACCTTGGTGCGAACTAAGTCAGATGAGAAAATCGTTCTCCCGAAACGCACATCACAGAATTCCAGAGCCACACGCAGATCACTTTGGGGTGATGTAAGCCATGTAAGCCACAGCTCCGCGGGCACTGCGGGCTAGCCTTCTCTGGGCTCTTACGACGGCCAGCGACCGCTTCCGGGGCTCTGCATGCACTGGCTAGTCAATCCTAACGAGCGCCCTCTGACATAAGTGCTGTTGTTAAACCGCACTTTATACATAGGAGGAAACTGAGGCACAGAGCGATGAAATGGGTTCCTTGATAGCACGCACCTAGTAAGTGGCAGAGTCAAGATTTGAGCCCGCTGGCTTCGCTACGGCCTCTACTGCATTTCAAGATAATGACAGCGACCATTTACATGCCAGCCACGGGGCCAAGTACTTCACACAGATCATCTCATCAAATACCCACAACAGTCATCTCCAACTACAGATGACAAAAACCAAGACTTAAAAGAGTTGATTTGCTAAATATTAGAGAGCCATAGGTTCAGGGCCAAATCAAGAGCCAAAACAACAACAACAACAACAACAACAAAACAAAACAAAACAAATCAAAACAAAACAAAACAAAACAAAACAAAAAAACAAAAACTAAACCATCCTGAGAAGGCCAAGGACAAACTAACTACGGAGGCTTCCATGTCAGACACCCTCCTCTTCTAGAAGGACATGAAAATGTGCTTCTTTGATCTAGTGATGGGAGAAATTTCTCTGGAGTCTCCACTCTAATGGGCTTTCAGACAGGCCAAGGGGAGAATGGGCGGGAGCCCGGCTGGCATCTCCGTTGATACAGGCTGTGACTTCTGATCAGCCAGCAGGCTTTGGCGGGGCGGGGGGGCAGGGGGGAGTCCAAGGCTGGGCAGCTCATAGCAGAGGCCCCCCCCCC
>CM053517.1:38064760-38089354 GCA_028627145.1 Eidolon dupreanum
GTTGCTAAACTTATTTTATTCAGAGGGAAGAAAATGAAGTGAGACCTCCTTTCCCGGCTTCAGACAGCCGGATCTTAGCCTCCTGGCTGTGTCGATGGCGCCATCTAGTGAGAAGAAGGCAGCATGACCCTCAAACGGAACCAAGCTTGCTTGAGTTGAGGAACCTGAGCCACACTTATTTGTAAAGTTCTCTGTTCTCTTATTTAACTCCCGAAGCAACTCGACAAGATATGTCTGACTGTTTATCTGTGTTACAGGTCAGGAAACTGAGGGATTAACAGGAGACAATATTTGTTTTGCATCTTCTTTGGACTAGGACCCATGCTGGGTGATTTATGTGAGATTGTCAGTATCTCAGTTTCGAACGTGGAGAAACTGAAGTCCTTGGTGATTGAGAGACCAACTAGATTAAGCCATAGACAATGAAGTTTTCCTGCTGCTAGGACCATTTTCTGTCAGAATCAAACCCCTTACTTTGGTTTTAAAAAAAAAGAAAAAAGGTGGTAAAGGATTAAGAAAGGTTTTTTTTGGAATTTGGGGTAACTGGCCCAGATTACAGCTATTTTCTTTGTCAGAAAGAAAAGAAAAACACAGAAACAAAAAGAAGTCTCCTCCCCATAAAATGATAGGAAAAAAAAATGCCTGTAAAAAAAACAACATTCTTGCTCTCTCTCCACCATGCATGAAATCTGACTTTAAGTAAAAATCAGGCATCTGGAACCATAAAAAAGCAAAACAGAATCACCTACAAGAAACAGAAAGGTACAGATGATCCCCTGGTGTGGTTTTCTGATTTGCAAATCAAAATAGGCCCTTAAAAATGGCGATGATGATGAAATCTGTCATCGGATACACCGAATTGATGAATGGAAATTACATAATTCCTTTATTATTAAAATAAAAAGGCCAGTAGAAAAGAAAAGAGGCTAAAAACCAGGAGGAGAATAAGCAATACTCATATCATTGTGACAACTCAGGGTATCGAGAATGCAGGCTTAAATGCCGAACTGAAACAGAAAGTACTCTGGCAAACTTCTTTTCTAACTGGTTTCCTGAATTTTAACAAAACATAGAAGCCTTTCTAAGTCAGGCACAAAGTCAAGAACCCATACATTTTGTAATTATAGATTTGATTAGATAAAAAGATAAGTCTGCACAGCAAAACACCCTAAAAGCTAAATTACAGGTGATGGTTTGAAAACGTTTTATAACATGTGACAGAGGAATAATAGCTAGTCTATTTAAAAAGAGCTTATAAATCAAAAACAGAAAGGCAAAGAACCCACCAAAAATGAGCAAAGTTGATGAGTAAGTAATTCAGAGGAAAAGAAATGCAAATGGTTAGTAAACACATAACAGAGGCACGCCATCTCTCTAGTAATGGCGGGGGCGGGGATGCAAATAAAATAACAAGATATTTTCTGCCCATCCCATTGTCAAAAAACATAAAGATAGACAATAGCCACTGATGGTAAGAATGTATCATGAGGCACCCTCTCACAAACTCTATTGAGAGTATAGTCTGGTACAGTCTGTTTTGAGAGTAATTGGTAGTATCTGCCAACGTGTAAATTTAGCTATCTTTGGAATAATCGATTCTACCTCTAGGAATATACCTTCCAAAAATATTCCTGCATCTGCTCAGATGTATCCATATACATGTGGATATTTATAATTTTAAAAGTCTGTAACAGCAAAAAAAAAAAAAAAAAAAAAGCAGCCTTAATGTCCTTCAGTAGAAAACAGACTGAACAAATTTACAAGATGTCCTCATTATGGAATACTATTGCAGACATTTAAAGGATGAGGTAGATCTATATGTACTGCAGAGATCAACACATATTAAGTGAAAAAAGCAAGTCACACAATAATATACAATGCACTGATCTCACTTATATTTTTATACGCATATTCATAAATTAAAGGTCTGGGGGAATACACACCAAACTGTTAAGCATGGCTGATGGGATGGAAAGAAGAGAATAAGGAGAGATCTTTACTTGTTATCCTATAGGCTCCTATATTGTTTGATTTTTTTTCGGTGTGTGAGTGTTTGTGCCATACATTTGTCATTTCAAAGTTATATATGTATATATCGCAAAGTAAATTAGTCCATTTGCAAAATATTTGCAGCTGTTTTGGTTTTTCAGAACCAAAAAAAAAAAAATTTGTAAACACTCCAAATGTTAAGTGCTTAGCACAAAGACCAGAGACCCCAAAGGCTCCGAAAGGTCAGCGCTGTGGAATGAAATCTCATAATTAAAGGAGACGAGGTGGCCAGTCAGAGCAAACAGGGGCTTGGGAGCGGAGCAGGCCCAATTCCACGCTGGCCCCGCCCCTTTCTTTCTCTGACCTGGAGCAAATTACTTAACTTCACTGAATCTTCATAAATGGAGATGAAAGTGCCTATCCCTCAATCCCGATGCATATATCACGTGCGTACAAAAAATTCTTCTCCCCTTCTGCTCTCTAAGATTATATATGTACAGAGTAGGCTAATGTGGCATCTGAGAGACTACAGGGAAGTCCACAAGGTTGTTTTTTTCTGGATGGACCCAAAGAAATGTTTATAGGGCCCCGTCTTGGTGGCTGAGTGTGAGGAGGTGTGGGGGAGGGCTGTAATATGAAAGTTCAGGGCTGGGCACTGGGGCTAGGATGAACAATTCCAGTAGCTGAGGCTACCTCGAGAGGTGATTCTAAACTTTTAGCAGGCATCAAATCACCTGGAGCGCTTGTTAACACAGTTTGCTGGTCTCCATCCCCGGAGCGTCTGATTCAGTAGGTCCGTGGCAGGCTTGAGAGTTGGCGTTCCCAAGAAGTTGCTAGCAGTCTGCGGAACCACCGTGTGAGACGTGCTGACCTAGAGCGTCCATAACTGTTCCCACCCCAGTGGATTTGGGGCCTCGGCAGCCTCTTCCTCCTTCTCTTTTCTGGAATGTTCTCTCCACATCTCCCCAGGCACCTAGAATGCCAGGACACTCCCTGGTGATGCCCCTGGCCAATGCCAGTTTCTACAACCTGAGCTTTTATCTCCAAGGTGATGGGGCAGCTGAGGAGAACCCAAGACTTTTAAGGGGGAGAGGGGCGGTGCTGGGGAGACAGCTGAGAGCCAGCCCCAGCCCTGGCCTGGGTCCTGCCTGCTCTGTGTACTCAGCACAAGGGCGGGAAGTGTCCCCCCTCTGCCTAAGCAGATTGGGAAAGATAACTTTGTTAGCAGGAGAAGCCCGGGCCGAGGGGTCGTGCTCTATAGAATTGGCACAATCTTCTCTCACGCATGAGCTGCTCCGTTCAATAGAGAACCCGGCCTTGTCCTGACAACTCGTCTGTGCGGGAAATCCTCTCCCCAGTGAAAGTGTCCCCCATCCCCCCCTCCCGCCCACCCCTCGCCCCTCGGGGCACGGGAGCCCTTGAACCTCAGCCAAGTGGCGGTGGTGATGAAGACAAATCCCTGGCTCAAAATTAAGTCAGCCAGGGCCGAGACACAGAGGGGGCCACGACTCCCCCCGGCCTTCTCCAGGTGGCAGAAACAAGGAAGAGCGGGTATTGCTCCCTGTGCTGATAAAGCAAAGACCGCTCGATCCTGCTCCAGGAACCTCCAAACCTTCGTGCTGGTGGCGGTGACACAGTCAGTGGCTGCTCGTCAAGCCCTTACCGTGCGCCGGGCACAGAACTGTCTCCCACGCAGTGTTTTATTTCATCACTACGGCTCTCCGAGGCGGACGCCGGCTCCGGTTTTTCAGGAGGGAAAACTAAGGCAGAGACCAGGAGAATCACTTATGCGAGGTCAGCCCTGGCCCGTGTGACGCTCAGGCGCCCTCAGTGCCGAGCCTGGCGCTGATCACTTCCAAGTGCAGGTTCCGACGGGATGCGGGCCTGGCCCCACGGCCAGATCGGGGCTCGCGGGCTGGGGGGCCCGACGCGCCACCGCCCCCCTCTCCGGGAGCGGATGCGCGTGAGGCCCGCGTGCGCCCTCCGCGCGCCAGGCGCGGGGACTGCTCAGCAGCCGTCCGAGGCGGACAGGAAGGACAGAGTCGCTCACGAGATGCGGGGTAGAATCTCGTTTCTCGGTATCACTGGAGTTTTAAAATCGGGCGAGTGAGCAAACCATACCTGGATACACAAGAGACAAAAATTACATTTGCCAGCCGTTTTTGTCCTCGCCCTGTGTCAGCGTCTCTGGCCTCCTAGCTGGCGAGGGCCTGCGCTCTGGTTGTCACCCCCTCCCCCTCCCCCTCCCCCACGCTCCCGGCCCCCCTCCCCCGCCCTCCCCATCTGCACAGGCGCCACCCGCCTGCCATACTGGTTCATCTTTCCTACCACTTACCACCTTCTAACCTACTCTATAATTCGCTGAGTTACTGTGTTTAATAAAAGTCATCACCCACCTCCCCCACCGCCACTGAACATAAGCTCTGCTAGGGGAGGGGGCCTCTGTTTTATTCATCGATGTGTCCCCAACACCCAGACAAGGTGGACGCTCAACGAATCCTTGCGCAGCGAACCTCCAGCCATTGCGCACTGAGTCAGAGCCGGCCCGACATACTCGGGGTAGGGGCCCGGTTCACCCACAGCCCCTGCGGTCGCGCAGACTCCTGCAGCAGCTGGAAGAGAGAGACCTGCATTTCCCAATTCCAGCCACCACAGGAATCGTCGGAGCTCGGGACCCACACATCTGCTGGGGCTCCCCTGCTCCACCCCAGAGAGCCTGCTGCTTCCGTCAGTTGTCTGAATATGGAGGCGCCTGGAGTCACTGAGGGACCTGGAGCCACCCAGACACCTGGGCCTCGGAGCTGTGCTGTGACCTCGGGGTGTCATTCCTCCCTGAGCCTTAATGTCTTCATCCATAAAATGAAGGGCTTGACATAAGAAGAGATGAAACACTGCCATTTGTGACAACATGGATGGACCTTGAGATAATCATGCTAAGCGAAATAAGTCAGACAGAAAAAGTTGAAAAGCACATGGTATCACTTATATGTGGGGTATAAACCTAAAAGCAACAAAGGAACAGGACAGAGACTCATGGACATGGACAATAGATTAGTGGTTATCAGAGGGAAGGGGGAGAGGGAGGAGGAGGTAGATGGGTTAAAAGGGGTAAAATATGTGGTGACAGAAAGAAATCTAACTATAGGAGATAAAACTTACCATTAAAGTGTACAGCTGAAACTTAATTGGATTTCGTTAACCAATGTCACCATAAAATTAATTAATTAAAAATAAATAAAAATAAAAAATAAAATAAATTTTTTAAAAACGAGGGGCTTGAGACCAGTGATCTCTTCTAGTCATTTCCAGTTCTGGCATTTTCCCTGTGGAAGGGGAGTGTGTCTGACCTTGGATGAGGCTCACGTGCAAACAAACCAACCCATGACCCCGGGGCACAGGACAGAGCCGAGCTCAGATGGGGAGGAGATCACAGAGCAAAGCCAACAAGAGAACAAGGATTCCGGGCATGGCACCGGTTAGATCGACAGCCACCGTCATTATCAAAAGTCCTTTTCCCGAAACAGGAAAGGAAGCTCTCACCATCTCTGTTTCACAGATGAGAAAACAGTGACTTGGAGAGGCTGAGCAAGCCCCTCCCCCACCCCCATCCCCGTGGGAAGCAAAGGAGCCACCGCCGGAGCCAGGTCTCCTGACTGCAAATCCCCTCATCGTTGCACACATAACTGCTCATTGCTTCCAAAATGCACCCTGGCAGAAGAGTGCCATCCTTAGATTATCTGAAATGTCAATAATCTAATATCCTATGTGACTACTGAATACAAAATTGGAATTTGCATTTGTGGTGAACCTCATGTTCTAGAGATTTCTTTACATCAAATGAAACAATAGGGCCACCATGAGAAGACATCCCTCTGAAAGACCTGAGAAACTGCCTCTAATTCCTGGGAAGAACAGATACCCAGTCTCTGGGTGACAGCTAAAATGAGCCTCTCTTTCATCTCTTTCAACACGTTCCTCGAGTGTTTATATTTTCAAGCACTTTCCAGCTGCAAACAGAAGCACGTGACAACACAAATAATTCATCCAGTTGAACATTATTAGTAGGGTGTCTTCAATGTCAGCAGAGCAAATAAGCCAAGTCAGGGCTAAATCAGAAAGTCAGATTCATCCAAACCTGAGACTACTCTCGGTTCAGGACTCTGTTGACTGTGTCTGGTTTTCCAGACTCTACAAACCACCTCTCACGCCGTGATGTCAGGAAATGGGGCCAGGTTGGACTGGGAAGTCCCGGATGGGAGAAGTTTGCTTTTAAGAGAAGCTTTGCAGGTCTAGGAAGGTCGCAGGGAACGCTCAAGCTTTGGGAATTGGCACCTACTGAACGTTCTAAAGAGAGTGATCGTGTCCCTGTCCTCGTCCTCGTCTCATCTCCACCACCACCCCACCCTCCCACCCCTGGCCCCCAGCTCCCCTGACTCCTTGCCTCATTGACATGGAGGAACAGCCTTGACCAACTGTTTTTAACTGAGGGGTTCCCTAGAGGGCATTGTTCCCATCAGTGTGGGCCCTCAAACTTGGAAGCTCAAAAGAGATCAGAATTCAAATTAAATAAGGTGATGGGCTACGGGATGCTTTTAACAAAAATGGAATTCTGAGATTCAGGCGACGACGTTGGTAACATCCTTCTTCAAATTGTCACCGTCACAATGCAATATGCCCGTAAAACTAAAAAGCACAGGAAGTGGGGGGGGGGAGAGGGAAGGGCTCAGATGTTTTTCCTGGTTTATCCTCAGAATTACCTTCAGTGTAATAATCACACACTGCAGATTTCCTTAAACAATCCCACTTTCAACTATTTCTGCTCCACTGTATTCACAGATAAACTTGTAAAAAAAAATGTCCCAATTTTTGGTTTGGAAAATGTGGTCAAAAAACTGTTTTTTTGTTTGTTTGTTTGTTTGTTTGTTTTTGATATGCCACTGCAGTAGTCGATTCTGGACAGTGGGAATGGATCTCAGAGAGGCACAGAGCGTCACGTCTCATGAAGCCACACTGATTTCACCCGAGAGCCTCTTGGTGAGCCAAAACATCACACCTCCATTTCACAGATGGGGGTGCTAAAGTCTAAAACTGGTAGCTACCATGACATCATCTCCTTGATTTTGCAGCTTCTCAAAACTATTTGTAATTATGAGTGAAACAAGGTGGGAAATGTTATTACCTTGACAAATGGCACCAGAATTCTTTAGGGTATTAAGGCTCCTTTTCAAAGAGGGAGACCATCCCGCTCAAAGTTTCTTTTTCTTTTTCTTTTTTTTCTTTTGTTACACCCTGCTGAAAGTTATGAGACACAAGAACGAACCACCAAATGGAGAATGAAAATCTCATCTACCGAAAAAAGACCAACCACTCCCCTCCTGACTCGGCTCTGGCACAGTCGGGCTCGGGGCAGAGGGATGCATACAGGTGACCTCCTACTATCTCTACATCCCTAAGGGTCTCTAAGCTGCTGATGAGATGCTGGGAGAATACCCTGGACTCATGCTCCTGGAGAGGAGCTAGAGGTTTCCTGCTGTCGGGGCCCCTTTCTGCTGCTAAGAGAAACTTTTGGAGGCTGCACGAGCCCCATCTAAGCCTTCCCCCACCTGCCTCCCCTCGGAGCCCGACACAGCTCTCTCATTCTCTCTCTCCCATTGTTCTCCAAACATCCCTCCCTTCATAAAAGCTGTCTGGCCGGGAGCTTAAAATATTGCTGGACAGTAAAACCTACCCATCAGGGCCAATCCAGTCATACCTGCTCAGTCGTGCAGCACAGTAGGGGCGGGGTAGAGAAGTGGGAGGTGGGCTTTTAGGTGCCAAGGGAAAGAGCCCACAGTTGCCATTTTGCTGCTGAACGCCAAGAGAGGGAGCAAGCACGTATTTCTCCGGGGGACCCTACTCCTGTTGGCAAGTTTTCCTTGGGTGCTATTAGTTTGTGGCCTTTCTCCCCACTCCCTAAGCCCCACCCCTGCTTCTTTCCCAGCCTCATCTTTGGGCCACTTCTGGGCTTCTCCATGAGGAAAAATACTGCCACTAACGCTAGGTCCTGGGTTGGGATGGCTGGGTTCAGAGTTCAGTTCTGAAAACCCTCCTGGAGTTAGCCGAAGGGCTGGCAGAGGTGTGGAAGGGAAAGGAATTGGGGCGGGGGGCAGGGAAGGGAACCACCGAGATATCCACATTCTAACTACAACTTGACTTTTTGAGGTCTCTTCACTTTTTAGGGTGAGCTAACATGGCCCCAGGATTCCAGAGGGATGTATTTATGAGAGTTTTGCATCTTCTCACTCACACTCTGCCCTGGGAATAGTAGTAATGGCTACTGCGTGCTGCGGGTGTAGGGGAGGCTTCATACTTCGCGTTTTTAACGTTGGAGTGTTTCATGGAGCACAGAGATGGGTCTGGCTAAGGACCGTAAAACTCTGGGGGTTCCTGGGGGCACGTTCTGTTGTCTCTCCGTGGGGGCTGCTGGGTAACATGGCTGCTCCAGAAACATGAATGAAGGAGGCACGTTTACCACTCACCCCCCAAACCGGAGCCCTAAGCGGCCATCTAATCCTGTGAGGAACTTGTTAACATGGGTGTGTGTGTGCTATTTTGCCTCTTTAAAGCCAGGAGAAGGCTTTGCCACACTGGAAATAGCCCTGGGCTTGTCGCTGGACAGCCAGGGCCCACAGCCCGGCCCTGCCCTCACTAGCCGAGCCATCTCGGGAGACTGGCTTAACCTCCTGGTCTATCTCCCTATCCGGGAATGGGGGCTGGTAACAAACAGTTCTCAAACATCCCTCTGTGGACCTGTCAGTTTTGGTCCAAATGAAATTTTTCAGCAGTCGGTGACAAAAATATGACAATAATGTAGTAAACAATGTAGTAAAATTTTCACCGAGTTACATGTGTTTGATTTAAAGGCCCGTCTTTCATTCTGAAATTATGTCCTTTCTAGTTTTGTATTTCAATTCCCCTTTTTATACAATGATGTTGAAAACAGACCACAGTCACAGTTAGTGACTTAATAAGTTTCTTGTTTTTATGTCCCTGCTCGACAAAATAAGCGGTTGGCAGCCCTGTGGCAGTCATCCTAGTTCGCTGTTATTGTAGTCGTCTGTGAAATGCAAATCTGAGAACCACAGCCCTAGTTCACGGGATGTGACAGGATCTGAAATAAGATGGGTGAACATGTATAATTTATAAATAGATAAGGGCTCCCCAAACCTAAGGTGTTATTTTAGTCACTACCTGAAACCGGAGGCCTCTGGTGGGGTGTCCTGGCGGACGCCCTGAGGAGAAACCTTGTCAGTTTAGTTTCCCTCCGTGATAGATCTGAATTTTCACAAGCGAAAGAAAACAGAATTGCTTCTTGGAAGAAGAGAGAGGAAATATCCTTCCTCCAGTTTGGGCTTCCCTGTGCTCAGACCTGCTCCCATCCGACTCCTTTCAGTGTGATGATGTCTGTGGTCAGACATCAGGCACATCTCCCAGCACCTGTGAGGCTTCTCTGCTTAGTCATCGGCCTTCCAGTTTATATATTTGATCTCATATAAAACGGTGTCACAAAACGGCAAGTTTGGGATCAATTCACTATTCTTTTCCGGTAGTTGCCATTTCTTCGCTAGTTTTCAATCTCCCCACGCTACCTGCCGTGGAAACTCGAGTTCCCTAGACTAAGTGATAACGGCATCCCACAACCCCAGGGACTGAGACTTTCAGATTCCAAACGATGGTGATCGGTCCCGTCCACAGCTGTCCGTGGGGCTCTAACTCTGTGGTGGTCTTTGTTCTGTGTCGTGATAGTTCACAAAAGATGAAGACGAAATGGTCCCTGCCCTCCCAGAGGTTTTGATCCTAAAGGGGGAAAACTACGACTGGTAGACGTACAGTGCTGAGAACGTAGGCTCACTGTGCACGCTCACGTAGACACGTCAGTGAAACACCCACAAAAGCCCAGAGAGGCTAATAGGGTACAATACAAGTAAGGTCTTCAAAACCAGGTTGACATATCAGTGCAGGTATTAGTCATTAGATTTAGAGTACATTAAAGCCAGACTTGATATTACGGGAGTGAATTACATAAATTGTTTTAACATGAGTGTTAGATTAAACTATTTGATAAGAAGTTTGGATTTTCCCAACTCTGCCAGCAATAGCATTTATGCTTGGGCTGCTTACCTGACTGCGATGTTCCCCACCTTTTTCCAGAAAGGCTGCCGCTCTTTACAAGGGCAAGCACTAGACTTCACTGAACTTTGAGCGGTGTTAGCGGCAGAGGAATAACTAGGTACACACGACCGGGGTTCTGCACTGCTCGTTCTGAGCGGAGGACAGTCCCTCTCTGTTCCCCGTTGCTACAAAGAACTCTCCCCAATGCTGGAGTCATGACTGGGGATACCACAGCTGCTCTCACCCTCCTGGGAGGAAGAAGCTGCTGTCGGACACCCTACCTAATTGGGAGTTTCTGGGGCTCCAAGAGGAGCATCAGCATCTGCTCTCAACGAGAAGCAGATGGGTGTGGTGTGTACCCTGGGAGCAGTCTGGGTATCGCTCATGCCTGCAGTCAGTGTCGGCCACCAAACACTGTCTGGCCGGGCTCCAAACCACAGGTTGGATGGAGGCTTTAAGATGCCATTTGTCTATCCAACCCTAAAGACGAAGATCACACCTAATTTGAGACGCCACTTTTCATCGCTCATTCAAGTGTTTAACAAACATCACTGTCGTTAAAAGCCGTGGGCATATTCCTTTGGCCCCGTGGGCTTCTGACCCCACAGGGTGGGGGCACGGCTGGAGGAAGCCCAGAGCAGCACCTCGCGAAGGCCGGTGATGAGCAAACGCCGCCACTAGAGCTGTTTGAGCTGGAGGAACATCTGTCCCAGGCTGAGGTGGAAGCTTTGTTCACAGGTTACCAGCTTGCATAACGGGGTCACACTGGATAAATGACCCAGTGTGCACACGTCACCCCTGTCAGTTCAACCTCCTTTCCGTCAGTCGTTGCTGTTGCTGAGGCATCATGTCCTATCATGTTTAATGCTTGTTGTTGTTTTCTACAGACTGATATTTACCTCTTTTAAAATAACGGCATCTTACAGACCCTAAAAGCTTTCATTCTGCAGGACACTAAAAGTGTCCCAGCGAACCATCCTCATTATGTAACACGATTCCTTCCCAAAGCACCCTCTCCATTCCTTGGGTTTAAAAGAGTGATTATTATAATTTTAAGATACTGCTCTCAGTTTGTAAAGCTATTAAGAAGGGTTTCCACATTTCAACCCAGAAAAGAGAAAACATAAATTAAGAACACAAGAGTCAGAGAAGTGTGTAGCTCTGATCACAGGCAGTGAATCTCCGGGGTGTCACGGAACACACTGAGCCGGGGGAGCAGACAGGCGGAACTGCTGCTGTGTAGCCGTCCGATCATAAAAGATTCATCTAACCGCTCTGAGCCTCATCTTAGTTAACGAAAACTTATTGAACTCTCATTACGTGCTGGTCTCTGTGACAGGCATCGAGCCCACAGCTGGAAACAAAACAGGTGTGGGCCATATCCCCGTGAAGTCCAGCAGGATCAGGTTAAACGAAATAATGACAAAGGTCTGTCACAAAATAGATATTCAATAGATTTCAGTTTCCTTCCACTACTCTTCAAACCTTGATCATTATAATCTCAGCACAGTCAAAAGTAAGATGGGTATAGACAATTTCACGGATACAAGAATGTTTTTGGCGGGGTAGGAAACGAACATCATGATCTAGGGTATTTTTCAGCATTATGCCTCATGAACCTTACTTAGTTCCGAGGCAGTCTTGATTTAATTCCATGTAACCGTGGGTTTCTATTTATGGTCAATAATGAACCTTTATTTCGGGGCGGAGTTTGGGGGATTATACACACATTGTCTCATTTGTCCTATTAGACTGCTTGGGAAGTGAATGAGAACAGAAATTACCATCCAAACGCCCTCCGCAGATGAGGATGCTAAGGGAAGCAGATTCCTTTTGTCCCTTAGTCTGCACAGAGGGAGCCCCCAGCAGATGCCGTGGACAGGTGGACTCGGGAAGCAGAGGGGACCCCCGAGAGTCAGGCGACACGGCCGGCCCCGGGGTTGGGCTGCGGCCGCTCAGCTTTTGCCCTGTCCCTCCTCCAGGTGGGTGAGCGATGGGCGACTGGAGCTTCCTGGGGAACATCTTGGAGGAGGTGAACGAGCACTCCACGGTCATCGGCCGCGTCTGGCTCACCGTGCTCTTCATCTTCCGCATCCTCATCCTGGGCACGGCGGCGGAGTTCGTGTGGGGCGACGAGCAGTCGGACTTCGTGTGCAACACCCAGCAGCCGGGCTGCGAGAACGTGTGCTACGACGAGGCCTTCCCCATCTCCCACATCCGCCTGTGGGTGCTGCAGATCATCTTCGTGTCCACGCCGTCGCTCGTGTACGTGGGCCACGCCGTGCACCACGTGCGCATGGAGGAGAAGCGCAAGGAGCGCGAGGCGGAGGAGCTGTGCCAGCAGGCGGCGGGCGACAGCGGCGAGCGCGGGCCGCTGCCCGCCGACCAGGGCAGCATCAAGAAGAGCAGCAGCAGCAGCAAGGGCACCAAGAAGTTCCGGCTGGAGGGGACCCTGCTGAGGACCTACATCTGCCACATCATCTTCAAGACCCTGTTCGAGGTGGGCTTCGTCGTGGGCCACTACTTCCTGTACGGGTTCCGCATTCTGCCCCTCTACCGCTGCAGCCGGTGGCCCTGCCCCAACGTGGTGGACTGCTTCGTGTCGCGGCCCACGGAGAAGACCATCTTCATCCTGTTCATGCTGTCCGTGGCCTCCGTGTCCCTCTTCCTCAACATTCTGGAGATGAGCCACCTGGGCCTGAAGAGGATCCGGTCTGCCTTCAAGAGGCAGGTGGAGCAGCCGCTGGGGGAGATTCCCGAGAAGTCCCTGCACTCCATCGCCGTGTCCTCCATCCAGAAGGCCAAGGGCTACCAGCTGCTGGAAGAAGAGAAAATCGTGTCGCACTACTTCCCCCTGACCGAGGTGGGCATGGTGGAGACCAGCCCACTTTCTGCCAAGTCCTTCGGTCAGTTCGAGGAGAAGATGGGCACGGGGCCCCTTGGGGACCTGTCCCGCGCTTACCAAGAGACGCTGCCGTCCTACGCGCAGGTGGGAGCGCAGGAGGTGGAGGCGGACGAGCCGCCTGCGGAGGACGGAGCGGAACCCGAGGTGGCCGAGAAGAGGCAGGAGGCGGACAGAGTGAGCACGGAAGGGCAGGAGACCGCCGAGGCGCTGGAGGGGGAGAGAGTGGAGACCCCCGGGGCCGGGAAGGAGGCGGAGAAGGAAGAGCTGCAGGCCGAGAAGGTGTCAAAGCAAGGGCTGCCGGCTGAGAAGGCACCTTCCCTGTGTCCGGAGCTGACCGGGGATGACACCAGGCCCCTGAGCAGGCTGAGCAAAGCCAGCAGCAGGGCCAGGTCAGATGACCTCACCGTATGAAGCGATGCCGCAGAAAGAAAAACCACCCAGCTAACACGGGGCAGCGTGAAAGCAAAAGACACCACCATGATTTGAGTCTGTCACCCCCCCACACACACACACACCCCTGGTTGGACAGGCGTGCCGCGGGACAATGCACGCTGTGCAACCAGGAAACCGTCTCTCCCGAATACAAGCGCGACCGAGACAAAGCCGCTGTCCCATCAGAGTTCCCAGTCTCTCATGCCCGCCCTGGTCTCCTACCCCAGTGGCCCCCAGGGACTCCGCTATCATCCCCATTTCTCCAAAGACATCCTTCTGATCGGAGCTGTGATTGCCCCATAGCTCTATACTAGTCTTGTCTCAAGCTTTGTCACGCCGGACCTTCCCTAACAGACACCACATGACCAAATGTCAGGGGTCCCAAATGCAAGTGCCTACGGGATGCAGGCAAGTGAGTTCGATGGGTAAATCGGGCCTGTTCTAACACCCTGGGGAGTGGGGCTCTGGAAGCTAGAGAGCAGAGGGTGGCCGCTGCCTCATTCCAGGTGATGGTACCTGGCAGTGTTACCTGGCCATCCGGTTGTTCAGGAGAAGCCAGAAGCCCAAACTTCGAAGTGAAATCTCCAACATTTTTAGTGTTGCCAACTGAATCTTAAATATGCCACGTGCACCCAAATGTGTGCAAGCCAGCTTGAACCTGTGGGCACCAACTTGCATGGTCACCTTACACTAGCGAGCCCAGCTTTCCTCTGGATTGGCCATTTGTGGTTTCAGCTTGTTTCTGTGGCTTCCAAACCCCATCGCACCATTTGGAGCGTTTGATTTAAACCATCAGTCTGGGAGATACCCAGACTTCTCACTGTCCTCTTAGGACACTGTGGCACCTGGGTTTTGACGCAATCATATCCCTCCTATCGGTGGGAATTCTGCCCTGGGTAGCATCAGAGAAAGAAATCAAGACCCCAGACCCTCTGCAAGCTAAAAAGGCTTTGAGACCTGGTCACAGTTTTCTTCCCCGAAGCTAAGAGGCCCTTTTCCTTCCTCTCCTCTTCCAAAATCAGTGCTCAGCCTAAAATCTACACCTCCTTTTACCGAGGACGGGGAGCGAGCCTAGCTCCGAGCCGGAGGATACCTGCCCACAGACCCGTTTTGAGTCGAGTCAGCTCTCAGGCGTTAGACATGTACAGAAAGGGCCACCAGAGTGGCACTCGGGGAAATTGCTTACAGAGTGGGAGTCCAAGCAGCCAGGATCCCAAAGTCCAATCCCAGGCCAGGCTTCGTCCCTGGGAGAGACGTAGAGGCTGAAGGGGTCCCTGAGATCTCCCACCCTTCACCCCCACAACCAATACTCTTCAAACTCAGAGTCCAGTCAGGGAGAGTCCTCAGGTCCAAGTACATATTCCCACAGGGAGCAGTTTTACCCAGAGCCAATCTAAGCCGAGAGCAGAGGGAGAAAGTGGTCACCAAGATGGTTCATCTAAACCCCAGTGACGCTTCTCGCACTGCAGTGCCAAGGCCAAGGCAGGTGGGGATCTGGACAGGAGAGCCTCAGGGGACCCAGAGGAGCTGCCCAGAAGAACAGCCTTCGTCCTGCCTCCCCTCCATCCAGCACCAGGTGTGCCGATCTCCTGTGCCGCTCTCTGGTTTCCGCCTTCCTTTCATCCCAGATGTCCCTCTCCGGAGCAAAGCCTCCCCCAAAGCTAGTCCTTTCCGTGACATATTCCCAGTCTTTGGTGCCCACTTCTGAAGCAGAGTGGTCTGCAAACTAAACCGATTCTAAGGTCTGATCGTTCGATGGTTACTCCGGGGAAATTTGACATTTTAAAAGAGAAAGCCATAACTATATTTTATCCGGGTTAATCCAAAGTGACAGCCTTTAACGAAGGAATGTATCGGGCGGTGGTGTATTTATCCTGTAGACATGTGACTTTCTGGTTGCCGCTTAAACCAACGCCATTGCACACAGACCTCCTTCCACGTAGTGAGAAAAGGAACGGGGGGACCCCGGCCCGAGAGTCCCACAGCCCATCACCGACACCAACGGCTGCACCATCGCTCCCACTGCTTTGTTCGTGACGATCCATTCTAAGAAGATACCAACTCAGAGCCTGAGAATAGCTCGACCCTTACCAGGATCAAGTGTCTTAGGACCTAATCCAAAACAGAAGAGAGAAAGAAAACGACATTCTGTTCTGTGGAGTCTGCCGGGGCTGTCGCAGAGCTGCGGAAAGGCCGCTGGGCTCCTGGCCTTGGCCGGGCCACGCCGGGTGTGTGAGCGAGCGCGTTTCCTCGCGTGAAGCCGTGTCCTGCCTCAGTGTCTCTACCGGCCCCGCCACCAAGGAAGGTGCCATTTTTTCTTAGTCGTCCCAACAAAAGAGGAAGCTTATTTTGAAAGAGACAGACACAGGCATCAAGGAACCGGGTTTTTTGGTTTTGGGGTTTTTTTTTTTTTTCCATTTCTGCCATTTAATAGCTGTATTATTGTCACCCCTTAACCTCTCTGTACCTCAGTTTTCTGTCTACAGACTAGAGATGGCATTTGCCACCGACCTACCTCCAGGGGCATCACGAGGATGAATGAGTTGGCTGCCGCACCCAGAGCCTGCTGAGTGGCGCCGCTCCCTGAGAGGTTCCTCCAGCAGCCGGGAGACTCGGAGGAAGGGCAGGTGGATGCTTTTCACCTGTCCCTCCCAACCTGCCCTGCAGTTACCTGGTGAGATCAGTTTTCTCAGAAAAGACTCAAAACAGAATCTTGACCTCATATGTTTAGTAGGAACCTAGGGCTCTTTGACCTTGAGCAATGTCCAGAGACAGATGGGCGACTTCTTTCATCCTCTGGAAAATGTCCCTTCCGTGCCCTAGCCTAAGCTGCCACACAGCTGCTGCCAGATTCCACTCACGGGCAGCCGAGTGTCTGTGAGGCCCTTCCTCTATGCAGCCCGATCCCTCAGCATCTGTTTTGAGGCACATAATTATGACCAACTCAGGATTATTATCCTTCCGGGCTCCCTTAGGTATCGCTTTAAATCCTGCTCCTGGTCCCTCCTTGTTAGACAAACCCCTTAGGGCATGTGGACCAATGAAAAGAAGCATTGGACAGTAGGATACTGAAAGTGCCTCTCCCGCTGGAATAAAAGGGCTGATAGATAGCTCGATGGCAATGATGACACCTCTGTCGGGAGATCTGTGACCAGAAGGGATAGAGTCCCTCCAAGTTCAGTTAGGAAGTGTTGAGCCTGGCCATGGAATCCCCACGCCTAGCACTTGGGGCATTCTAAAAAGGCCTGTATGCTTCTTGCCATGACTGCATCCCTTGCAGCACAGGTGAAGCATCCAACAGAGAATTAGACAAGTATTTTTGGATGTGGGTGTGACCTGAGGATCAGATTTTCCCACAAAGAACAATGAAGTTCAAGTCAGAAGTGTTGGCTGCCCCTTGTTGACTCTGGGGACCCGAGAATGTCACTCACCTTTTCCACATGATAATTTCCCCTCAGTTAACAAGTTTTAGTGACTCGACGTCCAGGAAACACGCTGAGCATTCTAGAAGAAATAAGTGGGTTTTTTTTTTAACTCACTAATTTGAAAATAAAACAAAAGAAGGAAGTCCTTATTGTAAAATGTATACTGAAGCAATGACAGTCACCACTTTCAAACACTCAGATCGCTAACTGTGATACTGATAAAAAGTGAGCCAATCAGTAAAGTGAAAGAAGTAAATTAAGAGGAACAAAATGTCAACATTTCTGTAGTCTTGAATTCCTAAGAATTATACTACAAACAAAGAACATCTTTAATCGTGTGAGAATTCATTGCTGGAAATGATGTCGCAGGCACTCAGCTTCCCAGGGCTCAAGTGCAAAGATGCGTCAGCTGCTCAGACAGTCTCTGACTCCTGGCACGAGGGAGTCCGTGGGTCCCGAACGAACTGCATGCAGAAACTCTCAGTCCATACCCTGCGGAGGGCCTGGGGCAAGGCTGGTGCTGACCACTCTCCAGAGCTCCTAAGGGTCACTGGGGCATGGGTGGGGTGGGGGGAGGGCACGAATGAGCATACCACCCACACGGCACCCCCCACCCCGCTCCCCGACCTCCTCCTCCCTCTTTCCCCTGACCCTGAATTAGTCCTTTAGGCAGATTGCGTGCAAACGATCACACCACCGAGTTAGCCAAGTTTAGATGAAAAAGGTTTTGCCTGGTTGGATGGAAACCCCTCTGAGCGTAAAAACAATCTGTCAAGCGAAATAAGTGTGTGCCTAGAAGTGATAGCGAAATAGTCAGGGAAACATTCCCTTCTCGTAATTACTGTGTTATAACCAGATATGTAGTTGGGAAGGAAGGAGAAAAAAAGAAAGAAAATTCTAGGTTCAGCAGTTAGATAAGAGGAAGGAAAGATTTTTATGAAAGACAAGGCAGGGTCCACCACCCTAGACATCGCAGCTCCCTTAGCCAGAGAAGAGGGTGCCCCGCGGTGGCAGTGGTCACTGAGGTGGCAGTGGGGTCTACTGTAGGCTCCAGCCCCACTGCCCTCTGGGAGTTCTCCAGGGCAGACAAACAGAATTCTGGAAGAATTTACGGAGTTTCCTAGAGGGAAAAATAGACGGCTCCATCTCCTTCTTCTGCAAATGTTTCCATCCGTGAAATAAGATCAGTAGAGACTCAGCTAAGGAGTACACTCATGAAAACTCCCCGTGAAAATCTCTGGCAAAGGTGATAGGCTTTACTGGGACTGTGTCCTGACTTCTCCAACCTTCCACCTCTTTATGTCAGAGCTGATAGTCACCTGTTAGACTGTTACCAAACAAATAAAACCAACTTGACTTTTCACCATCTTTGTGTTTTCTTTCGACCTGTCAGCCAAGCTCAACTGTGAAGAGACTGACTGCCCTGGTTTCGGGTTGCTCTTCATTTGGAATTAAGGAGTTGGGGAACAAAAGGGCTGGGGAACGGGGAGGAAGGCAGCAGTCTGCTGGTAAACATTTAACAACCAGCTCTCTCCGGGGTGAAAGGCCCTGGTTTGTCGTATTTGCCAATTATCTTGGTGTAAATTCTCCCATCATTGCCAATTTCAAGCTACCAACACAAGGTCACTCAACACAGAGACAGAAAGAGACATACACAACATTACAAAATATGCCCACCGTACAATAGCTGTAAATAACTCCAAGAGCATGGATAATAATAAAATAAAGAAGGGAAGAGTTTTCGGTATTTATTACTTTTATATCTCATATTTTTAATTAAGTTTATGCCATTTAATTGTTAATAACGGCTGTACGTAAAACTAGCTCATGAAATTCCAAGAAATTTAGCAAATGATGCTTACAAGCCAGGACAAGCCAACTCCAGCACACCACTGGGTGGAGCAGAGGAGTAACTAATTCAGAAAGAACATGAAAACTTTCCTTATCAATTGAGATCTGATCTCTCCCCTTCTTACACAAACCTCAGGGAAAATCAAAAAGTACATATAGGAAGAGGCAAAAGAATAGGATTTGTTCTCTTCCATGTCGTGGAGAATTGTAGAAAGGGTTAAAGTAAGTCATTACAGATAAAAAGAAACAGATATGTTAAAATAAAGTTAGCCAAACGATTCTGCCTGGGATTTATCATCCCACTTCTCTGCTTCAAATTCTTTAATGCCTCTTCATTGCTTACCCAGTAATTTCTCAATTCCTTGTAACTGACCTCAACCCACCTAGAGAGGATGTCTGTCTACATCTCCCCAGATTCTATTCCTCCTTTTTTCTATAATAACATCACATAGGGGAAATACCCTTCCTCGATCAGACATTGCCTTGGTGGGATTCTTAGTAATGTTTACCTGAATTCCCGTGTCAAGGGTCAGGTGTTTTTAACTCAAATGAGCCTTTTTTTCTACGATCAGCTCCTTCTCACTCTTCAGGATTCAGCTCAACTGTCTTCTTTCTTGTGAAATTTCACAAACTTCCCAAAGTTGGTCGTACCCTCCTTCATGATTTCTCAGTACTTCTGAGCACTTCTATCAAATTGTTTCATTTCTTGCTTTTCTGCCATCTGCCTACAAGCGAATTTAGGATAGGGATTTCATCCTATATGTATCTCTGAATATTTTGTATTTTGCACAGTGCCTGGAATATGGTAATATTTGGTTAATGAGTGCTGGAACACCTCCCAAGGCGGGAAGGAGATAATTGGCCAAGCACTGAGGAGCACCAGAGCAAGCAGATACTCCTAAGGAGTATACACTGAGGAAGAGGTTCCCTGTTGGTCCCAGGATTTCCAGGCTTGAAGACAAGCAAGTTGCTTTGTCTATGAATCAAGGAAGGAAAAGAGATTGTCATATAAATTGCTGGAAGTCATCAACCAGAGCAGCCTTGGAGCCACGTGCTAAAGATGGCAGTTGGAGTCTTTAAATGACTGTAGAGCAGAGGGCTCCACCCCTGCCGATTCCCACTGACTGGGATGTAAACTTTATAGGAAATAATAAAATAATAATAAAAGTGTATCGTATTGATCCTCTGAGGTCCCAAGATTTATCTGTTATAGGATGTAGCATTATTTTATCTATTTACAGAAATCGAGTTTAGAGGGGATTATAACAAAACCCTACGATATGTGGCTTTGTCTTAATAGTTGAACAGTCAATGCTGAAAAAATGAAAAATAAAAGCTAGAGCCCCAGGATATGCCATGCCAACAATTAGTAAAAATGTCACCTGTGATGATTTGTGATATTAGTTACCCATTGCTGTGTGACAAATCACTCCGAAACTAACTGGTCTAAAACAACACTAAGCATGTATTTATCTCTCACAGTATCTGCAGGAATTCTGGGGCAGCTCGAGGTCCCTCACGAGGTCACAGTGAGATGGTGGCAGGGCCTGCAGTTCCAGAGGCTTGCCTGGGGTGTAGGGTCCACTGGCTCACTCACACAACTCCAACTACTGCTGGCAAGTCAGTTTCTCTCCATGGGTCAGCCTGAGGGTCCTCATCAGCTGGTGGCTGGTTTCCCCCAGAGCAAGTGATTCCAGAGATCAAGGGAGAAGCTTCGGTGTCTTTTATGACAGTATGTGACTTCCACCATATTTTCTTGGTCACTTTCCCTTAGACTACCCTGACTACTGTGGAGAAAATCAACGAGAAAGGGGCAAGATTTTAGGTAAAGCCATCAATTTGGGCTCCTTTCTTCTTCTTCTTCTTCTTCTTCTTCTTCTTCTTCTTCTTCTTCTTCTTCTTCTTCTTCTTCTTCTTCTTCTTCTTCTTCTTCTCCTTCTCCTTCTCCTTCTCCTCCTCCTCCTCCTTCTCCTCCTCCTCCTCCTCCTCCTGCTCCTCCTCCTCCTCCTTCTTCTAATGATTGATCATACATATGGTATGTGTTGTAATCTGCTCGAAGTTCTTTAGGAAGTAGGCAGGCTTTGAACAATCAACAGTAACTATAACGTGAGTTCCAGACTGCTGTGCAGTTGCCACCATGAAGAAAGCCCTCAGCCAAGGATAATATATGGACACGACTCCGTTGGCCAGGACAGAATTCTGAGTCTCTTTTGTCTTTCGTTTGTTTCTTTTTTTTTTTTTTCCTCTAGCTTCTGTTTTTCTCTAATACCCAGCTTTCCTGAAAACTTCAGTTTTTCTAATTCATCCAAGTTTTCCAGTTGCATTTCTCTTGCTTTCTCATCTGCTACACTGGTTAGATCTGTGGACGGGCCGAATTCTTCACCACGATATTATTTTATTATAATGAACAGCAAATAAAAAAGTAGACTGCTGAAATAAATCATGATATAATCATACGATGGATATTATTGAGTCAATGAAAATGTAAAATCTTCAGCATAAGAAAATGCTCATGATACATTTCTAAGTAAAACAGTACACCGCCAAACATTATATTATGTTCATTGTATCCATTTTGGGGAAAATGAAAAAGAATATGTTCCTGGGTGTGGGTGTATAACTGAGTAACCAAGAATAAGAATGAATATTCCAGGCGTTAGCAATACACCAGTACTGAGCTCCTTTGTGGTCATTTGACCAAAGTTACAGTGGTAAATCACAGCCAGTAATAAAGGCGGAGGCTTCTCAAAAATGAGGAAATGTTCACATCTGTTCATTATCTTGATAAGAGATGAATCCTGAAGCTCGAAGTGGTGGGGAGGTTGGGAGGGCTTTCAGCCCTGCCCAGGATCGGAGGGCAGGAGACCCAGATTTAAGCGTAGAGAAGTTCAGAACAGTTATGGAAAAGTGTAAACATCTATTACTTATAATTATGGATTTTAATTCATATATTCAATTTTAAATTTCCTCTCTCTAGATCCTTCCCTTTTATTCACAAATTATATGGATCAAATTAACTCTGCATGAGAATTATATTAGTAGGGAATCCCCAGATGAGTTTTAAAAATGAGAAAAAATTTAATGTACTATACTTTAAATAATGCCTCTAAGTCTTTCTGAATGTGGAAGATATATAATTATCAGTTCGAGTTAAGTAATTGGCAACCAAGAGTTTTAAATACACATCTAAACTGATTAGTAATGAAGGAAAACTGTGACTATAAATTCATGATATTAATAATAATGGGTAAAATTATTGCATACTTACTACAAAGTACTTATTTTTCTAAGGGTTTTAAGTGTATTGCTTATTTAATCCTTGCGATAACCTCATGGCTAAGCTACCATTACTGTTTCTATTTTTTAGATGAGGAAAATATGGTACAAAAACTTAAGTAACTTGCCTGGAGGCACACAACAGGAAAGAATGTGGCCTTAAGGACAACCAAGCACTTGATTCAGCATTAACTCTAACTCATCTGAAACTATCAAGGGCCTAGACAGGACATCCTAAGTGTATACCAGGTCAGTGCCAAGGTCAACATATCCAGAATAAGGCTGTAATAAGAGGAAAGAACTAAAGCACACAGCCAAGAAGGTCTCAATGAGTAGGGACCAACCAGGGAAGCTGTTCAGATTAGATTCAAGGAAGATGAGCCTGGGGGATTTGTGAGCCTGGGGGATTTGTGAGCCTGGGGGATTTGTGAGCCAAAGCACAGTGGTTGTTGCTCAGGCTGTTGATGCTCAGGCTGTCCAGTGAATGTGCCTAGAGGGGGAAATAAAAAAAAAAAAATAGCACACTCTGGCCCTCGGCCACCTTTCTCCAGGCAAATCAGAGCTGAACTTCACCCCGTGAAGGCCCCAGCTCCTTCTAGGAGGCCTTTGACTCTCACAGACAGTCCTCCAGCCCTGTCAGTGTCTATAAGTATTTCCTGGGAAACAGTTAAAAATCCCCAGGAGCCACTCTCAGAAATCCACCCCTCTGCCTTAGGACCCATGAATCTACTTTTTAAAAAAGCTTCCCAAGCAGTGAGAGTACCACGCATTGAGAAAACTGCCTCTCTACACTTTCTAGGTACGAAGTATAGAAGTTATCCACGGAACCAATGGGAGGTAAGTGCCTCCTCTCTGAATATTTGGGGTTTCCTGGCCAGCTTACCTTGGAGGCTCCCTAGGGTATATGGTGGGGTTCAAGGTCCTAGCATAGCAAGGAAAGCTACGTGATACGTGGATGGAGGCAGCTGGAGAAGGTTGCCATGGAACTGTCATATATCTCAAAAGATCCCAAACTTACAGCTGCACGTGAATCTAATACATCCCAATAAAAAGTTTAAAAAGAAAATTCCTAACAGAAGTTATCCAGCCACTGACATGGGCAGGTGCTATGTGGGTGCACGGAGAAGGGGTGCTAGGGTGTTTCGCAGCGTTCTGGAGTTAATGGCAACTCCTGGGCCCAGTTTTTTTATGAATTTGGAGGAAGAAGGGAATTTGGGTAGCTGTTAGGATGTGAATGGTGCTGGAAGGTGAGAGATTATAGGAGGTATTAACACTGTAGTCACTATGAAAAAGGGTACAGTACATTGGTATAAATAAACACTGGTCCAAGGGACATCGATTGGTCCTGTTGTCAGTCGGCTCTTTAATGGCAGATCTTTCTGGCTGTCTGGCTGTCAATCTCTCAATCAATGGTAAGCAGTGGCCAGTAGTTGTGAACATAAAGTAGTTTGGAAAGCATCCTTGGAAAATGGCACAAGAACTGGGGGCTCAGTCAGAGCTCAGGTGGCCGGATGGTCCTTGGGGGTAGAAGCAGAAGGTCTCACTGTTGAACAGGAGAGCAGTGACTAGAGTGGGTTGGGAACATAGTTCCAGGGTAGGGAAGGGAGGACAAGCCATTTTGGTGACAAAGTCCATCACCACCGGGAAAGAGACTTGCTTTGAGAGGAGTTTTGATTGGGCATTAATCTAGTGTGAAGGTGTCTGGAGACATTCTGCAAGCAAATGCAGAGGGTAGCAGTTCACTGGGTCGCCCAGAACTGTCCTTTACCTAGATACAGGCGTTACAGTAGGAAGAGTCCTGAATGGTATCAGTCAAAGCTCTTCACGGGCCAGGGGCTAGTGGGATTGCACACCTTTCTCTGCTATGCCAAGTTCGCTGAGACCCTGAACGCTACCATGCGCCCCAGTAAGCCACCAAGGTAAGCCTTTTGCCTTGATAGGCTCTCCCAGCATTTTGCACTATCACGTGGCCTTGAATCTCAGAGATTCTAACTTGTGATGTGTAGATAAGTGCTTACACAGTAGCATCTGTGCAGGCATCTACCTGCTTCCTTGGTAGATGTAGCCAGGGACACAAAGTTCTCTGGTTTAAGATGTTCCCATAACAGGGCTGCCTCCACTGCTCCCTGGCCTTCTGGATCAGGGAATGGACATCTGATAGGTCGTTTGGGCTGCTTAATATGTCAGAGTTCAATACTTAGAAAGCGAGACACCTTCCTTTGTGTGTAATAAATTCGTGAGTCTCAGTTACTTAGATTGCAGTAGTCTAAGCACTCGGGTCCTACATGCCAGGTCCACTCAAGGCTGTGCTTCTAGATATTGACAGCAGCTTTGATGGCAGCCACTCCCACGGTGGAAGATTGCCCTCAGCTGGAGCGAGCTTCTAGGACTATGAAACTCCAGGGACTGCACGCACTAGCTAGAGCCTAGGTGTGAAAGGATAAGCCCCACATCTGTGAAGTAAGCCTTTGTGAAATGAGTATTGAATGAATAGTCTATAGATGAGCAACTCCAACATGGAAGCTAGACTATTTCCTAAAATAAACCATCTTCAGACTCTTAAAG
>CM053517.1:38089854-38111045 GCA_028627145.1 Eidolon dupreanum
TTTTTTTTTTTTACCATCTCTTTTTTCTTTTTTGTCTTTATTGAAATAGAATAGACAACTAGTTGCCTGCATTTACATTGTACAATTCAATGTAAGTGATTTTTTTTCAATTATAGTTGGTATACAACACACAAGCCTCGGCTGTACAGCGTATTGATCAGAGATCCACACAACTCGCAAAGCGCTCACCCCACCAAATCTAGCAGCCCTCTCCCCTCCACGTATTCAATCCAACATTATTAACCATCTTCCCCATGCTATACGCTACTCCCCACATCTGCTCTGCAGCCATCCACCTGCACCTCTCAATCCCTTTGCCCTCTTCTTCCCTTCACCCCCTACCATCTAGTATCCCTCAAAATATTCTCTATATCTATGAGTTTATTTCTGCTTTGTTGTTGTTGATTTTGTTCTTTAGATTCCACGTGTACATGAACTCCTGCAATATTTGTTTTTCTCTATCTGACCCATTTCATTCAACGCAATACCTTCTAGGTCCATCAAGGCAATATCTTTTTCCATCCCCTTCTTTTTAGTCTGTGTGTGTCTTTTAATCTGAAGTGAGTCTCTCGTAGGCAGCATATGTAGGGATCTTGTTTTCTTATCCATTCAGCCACTCTATCTTTTGGTTGGAGTGCTTAATTCTTTTCTGTTTGAGGTACTTGTTGATAGGAATGTAGTTGTTACCATTCTTTATTCCTGTTTTTGATACCTGTTTTTTCTTCTTAAAGAAGTCCCTCTAACATTTCCTGTAATACTGGCTTGATGATGATAAATTCCTTTAGCTTATTTTTGTCTGGTAAGCTCTTTGTCTGTCTTTCAACTCTAAATGATAGCTTTACTGGATAAAGAATTCTTGGTTGTAGATCCTGGGTTTTCACCATGTCGAATATTTTGTGCCACACCCCTCTGTCCTGCATAGTTTCTTTTGAGAAATCAGCTGCCTGTCTCATGAGTATTCCCTTGTAGGTAACTATCTGCTTATCTCTTGATGCTTTTAAGATTCTCTCTTTGTATTTAATCTTTGGCATTTTAATTATGATGTGTCTTGGTGTGGGCCTCTTTGGGTTCCTGGTTTTTGGAACTCTCTGAGCATCCTGGGGTTTTATATCTATTTCCTTCACAAGGTTAGGGAGGTTTTCCATCATTATTTCTTCAAATAGCTATTCAACATCTTGTTTTCCCTCAGGTACCCCGATGATAAGGATATTTTTACCTTTAATAGTGTCCTATTGGCTCCTTAGAGTATTATAGACTTGGCTTCTTTTTCTTGACATTCTGATTCCGTGTCCTTGGCTTTCCCATCCTCTATATAGGTCATTTGATCCTCTTCTTTTTTCACTTTGTTTATTCCATTTAATATACTTCTCATCTCAGATAATTTGTTCTTCATTTCTGACTGGTTCCCTTTTATAATTTCCACTTCCATTTTTATGTTTTTTATCTCTTTGTTGAAGTTCTCACTGAATTCATCTACCTTTCCATAAGTTCAGTGAGCATCTTTATAACCAGTGTTTTGAACTCTGCATCTGTTAGATTGCTTGACTCCATTATATCTTGATCTATGTTCTGTTCTCTCATATAGTTTCAGCTTCTTTGTCTTCCCGTTTTAGCTGCTTTTCCATGTCTGTTTCTATATACTAAGCAAAGCTCCTCTGTCTCCCTGTCTTATTAGTGTGGATTTGTGAAGTAGGTGTCCAGTGGCATAGTCCTGAGAAGGGTTCACCTGCAGGCCAAATTTAGCCTAAGCCTGTGCCTCTCTGAGGACACCTGTTAAGATTCAGCGAGCAGTCCACAGATGCTGTGCTTATAGTTGTCTCAAAAGGCCACACCAGAAACCAGTTGCCTCCAGTGTGAGTCTAGGTGCTGCTCAGCAAGGAGCACCTGACTCGCCAAGGACACACCTGGATGTGGCTTGGATGAGGCCCCCGAGGTGGAGGAGGTGGGATTTCAGGGACCTCCAGGCAGAGCGACCTCTGTTATCCAGTTTGATGACATGAGGGCTATGGCTGCCCTGTGTCCACACACCGGAAGCGGGGAGGGCTCAACAGAGGAACAGTGGACACCACCGGCACTTCCGCCCGGGAGAGAGCCTCGCTCTGGCCCGCGCTCCGACCACTCAGTGTCGCCCTGTACGTCCCTGTGCAACTGAACCGGCACTGATGCTCAGAGCGAGCAGGTCCGTCCCTGCGAAAATTCGCTCGCGACGTGGCCCCTTTAAGAGGCGTCTGCTGCTGCCACTCCCGCAGCCTCTGTCCCAGGCAGCCCCGTGTCCTCGCCCTGTCCTGCCTTCTGCCATTGCAGGGTGATTGCTTGGATTTCTCCCTAATTGTACGGCTTGTTCATCTAGCTCCCAGGCTGTTTGCTCCTCGTTTCTGTCACAACTTTGATTTGGTCGCCAGAGGGATGAACAGTCTCTATCACCTACGCCATTTTTTTTCCCATCCTGAATTTTTTTTTTTTTATGTATAGCCAGAAGCCGGGAGCAGGCAGTGCCTTGCCTTGATCATCTCATTATACACACCAATAGCAGAGAGTTATTCTTTGGGAAAGACTTTAACTTATAATGTCTCATAAATGTTCCTGATCACTTGGATGTCTGGCCTTCAGTGTTACATGACCGATCTCACATCCTAAGTTAATGCCAAAATCCTAAGGCTGGTCTGGTTCTTATCTTAAGCCTCGAATTCAGAAAAATGCCTCCCTAGACTGGACATTTCCTAGCTAACCCTACTCTCTTAGTAATAAGCTCAGTCATGGACTACTTTGGGGTCATTTGTAGGATATTCTCTACTAGACCTCCTCAGGGAGTCTGGGCTGTTGTCTGAAAGAGCCCAGGATTCTACAGCTTTTGTTCTGCTCAATCCTTTAAGGCCTCCCGAGGGAGGTTCCAGAACTGGTCCAAGCCCTGCAGAGTGTTGAAGAAACCCTTTTAGCTCTAACCTACATGTATAAATCTGTCATATTTTTCGTCAGTGTGCATCAGGAATTCTAAGTACTGCTTATGACCCTGTCACTTCATTTTCTTGGGCCTTAAATTCTCCGTCCACAAGAGGACGATGGTAACAGTGAGCCGTGGGCCAGGAGCACCACCCGCTTCCATCTGTTTCTGTAGCTCCAGGCAGCTTACAGTTGTGGCCCTGTTTCCAGTGATTTGAGAATTCCTTCAAAATAAATTTTCTGACTTGTAACCAGAAGATTATCAATCCAGTATTTCAAACAAGGAAGTGACTCTTAGTCTCTACTTGGCTTTTAACAGGTGCGTCAGTATGTCGTACAGGTGATCTTCTCTGTGACTTTTGCATTTTCTTGCACCATGTTTGAGCTTATCATCTTTGAAATCTTAGGAGTATTGAATAGCAGGTAAGTAAGGGTACTAAGTAGCTTTCCTCTCGAAGAGACCTATGTGACTTTCTTTGCAGTAAAAGACTGTCTTGGATCCCATAGCTGAAAAAATCCACCGGGTGGTTAGTTAGGTCTCAATGCTGTAATGATAACATTTACTATGGATCCCAACCACCTAGTAACTGATTTGACAAAGATTGGGAACTAGCTGGAAAACAGTCGGCCCTTTAGCTCTGAAATACTGATTGAGAAAGAGGCTGTGAGAGCCTGGGTCCCAGGCTTCACTCCTAGAAATTTTATTTTTCTTGGGCTATTTTCTAAATGAATCCCAGTAATGGTCCTCCACATCGTTCTGCTGACTGAAAAGAGCAGAATTCTCCAGAGCTAGTTAAGGGCTTCTGTGAAGACTGAACTCCAGTTCATAACTTAGTTGATTTCACAGGCATGGTCAAGTCTAACTGACCTTAGAATGTTCTTTAAGGATTTTTTAAAAGCAAATCCTATCCTCCTCTAGAAACATACTTGTTAATTTATTAAATAGTCTACCGCAAATATTTCTTCTTGTTAAACTGCAAGCTTAGACCACCGTTTGTGTGTAGAGGACATCAGCTATTAAGAATAAAATGGCATGTGACTCTCGGGAATCGGTGCTGAGCTGAGCTGTCTGACTCATTACAGGCCCTTGATGCTTGAGACTTACAGAGAGACTGTATTCTCACGTTTCTTTTGTGAGAATCAGAGTTGGTAATTATGGTCTCTTGATCAATAAACTAAGAATTATAGTGTGGTAAAACCGGAATGTGTTCTGACTCTTCTACTTTTCAACTTGTTTTTTAATCATCTAAACCTTTCTAGGATGAGCTGAATACAGATCCTGTGACTAGATAGTAGGCCAGTGCTATCTTACATAATAGTTATTAAATTTTATTATCACAGCCTAGAAGTTTCACTGCTATCTAAGCAGAGTTGGCAAAGTTTTTTGCAAAGGGCCAGAGAGTAAATAGTTGAAGTTTTATGGGCCGTATGGTTCTATCACAGTGAAAGCAGCCGTGGGCAGCGTGTCTGCAGATGGCCGTGGCTGGCTCCCGATCTCAGTCATGGTAGAAGGACTATGGCGCAGATATTCTAAAACCAAAATGAGCTTGGAGAAACATGGCAGAGTGAGAGACGTCCCCAGATCTCTCCCCTTGAAACAACAATAAGTTGAACATCTAAAACGCAATAAAACACACTCAAACTGCATACCAGCATGTCTGAGCATGGAATCTGCACATAAGAGCTCCCGGGTGTCGGGCGGTGGACTGGGAGAAACAAAGAAGCTGCCTCTTGCAGCAGGAGCTCCCTGCAGGAAGAGGGGGACAGGAGGAGGAGCAGCAAGTTCCCTGAACAGCCCTGCCTGGGAGAGCTGTGAGCTCCCTGTGGCCAGCGGCAGGGCCCAGTCATCAGGGAAGAAAGCAGAGGAGAGGGATGGCCGAGAAGCAACAGTTGATTTTCACCAGCCATGGTTGCAAAACAGCCCCCAACCCCCAACGTGGAGGGCCCCTCCCCGGAGCCCCAGGGAATCTGAGTAAATGCTACTGGAACTGTCGTCAACACTGCTGACAGGGACTGAGACTGAGGGTAGCGAGCATGATTAAACATCTACAAGGGAAAAAAGGCATTAAGGCATTATATAAAGCAGAGATGCAAAAAGCTTAGACGCCACCTACTGGAAACCAAAAGAAAAGCATCTCCTTTGCAACAGGCTAAAGAGAGACCTTTCTATAATCAATCTTTCTGGGGGAAAAAAAGCAAAATACACTTCCATTAATACCCAGGTGGAGAAATAGTCCATTAAACACCATGAACAACCAAGGTGACAAGACAGCTCAAAAAGAAAGAGAAAAATCTCTAGAAAATAAGCTTACAGACATAGAAATATGCAACTTAAATGACAGAATTCAGGATGGTACGTCTGAAAAAACTCAGTGAGTTCAGAAATGAGTCACATCAACAATTTCAGGAATTGAAAAAAACAACTAGATGAGCAGAATGAGTTCTTTAGCAAGGAGATTGAAACCCTCAAAAAGAACAGAAGAGATCTTCTGGAGATAAAACACACACACACACACACTGCAAGAGCTGAAAAATGAAATAGCAATCTTGGGAAATAGAGTCGACCAAATGGAGAAAAGGATCAGTGATATAAAACACAGAAATCTAGAAATAAATCAAAAAGAAGAAGAGAGAAACTGAAGAATGAAAAATAATGAAAGAAATACAAGAATTAGCTGACATCATTAGGAGAAGAAACATAAGAATAATGGGCATTATCAAAGGCAAGGAAAAGGAGCAAGGACTAGAAAGCATTTTCAGACAAATAGTTGACGAGAATTTCCCAAATCTAAGGAATGAGCTGGAACTTGGAAATCAGGAAGTCAACAGAGCACCCAATTATCTCAACCCAGAAGGGCCTTCACCAAGACCCATTGTATTAAAATTATCAAAAATCAATGACAAAGGCAGAATTCTCAGGGCAGCCAGGGAGAAGAAAACCGTAACTTATAAAGGAAAACTCATTAGATTATCATCGGACTTCTCAGCACAGACCTTACAAGCCAGAAACGAGTGGAATCAAATATTCAGACTACTAAGTGAAAGGAAGTACCAGCCTAGAGTAATGTATCCAGCTAAGCTCTCCTTTAGATATGAAGGAGGAATAAAGACCTTTCCAGGCATACAAAAATCGAGGGAATTCTCCTCTACGAGGCCTGCACTACAGGAAATACTGAAAGGGGTCAGCTCACTTAAAACAAAATGACAAAAATACATAATTAGGAGTAAGGTGACTATCAGGCAAATAGAAGCAGAAGAGTGCGACCCTTACTAAGAACAGGGCATTATAAACTTACACAATAAGAAGAGATTTTCTATAGCAAGATAGTAATGAACGTTCAGCATACATACGGACAAATTGAGACAACAGTGACCGAGAAGGGGAGGATTCAAAGATCCAAATTTGCAAAGGGGAATGGAGGTAAGGCACGCGCAGAAGAAAATGAGCGACTGTGTGTGTGTGTGTGTGTGTGTGTGTGTGTGTGTGTGTATCCTTTACATGTTCGTAATGGTAACCACACACCAAAGATTCAGAACTGAAGTATATAACATAAAACAAGAAGAACCAGAGGGAAAACCCACAAAAGCCAACCAAAATAAAGAAAACAGAAACACAAGGACAAGGAAGCACTGGAAACACTGAGCTACCAGAGAGCAAAAGATAGAATGGCTATTAGAAGACCTCATATTTCAGTAAGCAGCCTAAATGTAAATGGACTGAACTCACGAATAAAAAGGCACAGAGTTGCAGAATGGATCAAAAAACAAAACCCAACCATACACTTCCTCCAAGAGACATCTCAGCTCCAAAGACAAATATAGACTCAAAGAGTGGAAAATAATATTTCAAGTAAATGGCATTCAGAAAAAAGCAGGAGTAGCAGTACTAATATCAGACAAAATAGACTTCAAAATAAAAAATGTAAAGAAAGATACTGAGGGACACTTCATAATGATAAAGGGAATCATGCACCAAGACTCATTAATAACTATGCTCCCAATCAGGGAGCTCTGAAATATGTAAAGCAATTACTAGCAGAACTAAAGCGAGAAACAGACCAAAACACTATTTTAGTAGGGGACCTAAGTGCCCCACTGTCAGATACGGACAGATCAAACAAAATCAATAAGGAATTAACATCCTTAAATGACACATTAGACCAACTGTACATAATTGACATTTACAGAGCCTTCCATCCCAAAACAGCTGCTTATACATTCTTCTCTAGTGCACATGGAACATTCTGAAGAATCGACCACATACTGGGACACAGAGATAGCCTCAAAAAATATAAGAGGGTTGAAATCATACCAACCATGTTCTCTGATCATAATGCTTTGAAACTAGAGATCAACTGCAAAAAGAATAATAACCACAAATACATGGAGATTAAACATGTTACTGAAGAATAACTAGTCAAAGAAGAAATAAAAAGAGAGATCAGGAGATAAACAGAAATGAATGATAATACAACATATCAAAATTTGGGGACATGGCAAAAGCGGTAATATGGAGAGAGTTCATATCATTACAGGCCTATCTCAAAAAACAAGAATGAGCCTAAATAACCTAATGCTTCATCTTAAAAAAAAAAAAAAAAAAAAAAAAAAACTAGAAAAGGAAGAACAAATGAAGCCTAAAGTCAGCAGAAGGAAAGAAATAAAATTAGAACAGAAATAAATGAATTGAAAACAAATAAAAAACAATAGAAAAATAAACGCAAAAAAAGAGCTGGTTCATTGAGAAGGTTAATAAAATTGACAAAACCCTGACTAGACTTACTGAAGAAAAAAGAGAAAGGACACAAATAAAATCAGAGATGAAAGAGAGAAAATTATGACAGACACTGCAGAAATACAAAGGATCATACAAGAATACTATGAAAAAGTATGTAACACCAAATTTAATAACCTAGATGAAATGGACCAGTACTTAGAAAAATACAGCCTTCCTAGATTGAATCAAGAAGAACTGGAAAATCTAAATAGACCGATGAGCAGTATGGAAATTGAAATAATCATCAAAAATCTTCCAAAAAGTAAAAGTCCAGGACCTACGTAGCTGGGAAAACAGGAAAGCCACATGCAAAAGAATGAAACTAGACTGTTGTCTATCACCACACCCCAAAAATAACTCAAAATGGATTAAGGACCTGAATGTAAGACCTGAAACAATAAAATGCATAAAAGAAAATGTGGGAACTCAAGGACTTTGGACTTAAAGAGGATTTTATGAATTTGACTTCAAAAGCAAGAGAAGTAAAAGCTAAAATAAATGAATCAGCAAAAGAAATCATCAACAAGGTAAAGAGACAACCATCCGAATGGGAAAATATATTTGCAAGTAACACCTCTGATAAAAGCCTAATATCCATAATATACAAAGAACTCGTACAGCTCAATAACAACAGAAGAACAAACAATCCAATCAAAAAAATGGACAGAGGACCTGAACAGACACTTCTCCCCAGAGGACATACAAATGGCCAACACATATGAAAAGATGCTCAACATCACTAGCTATTAGGGAAATATAAATCAAAACCACAATGAGATACCACCTCACACCTGTTAGGACAAGTAATAACAAATGTTGGAGAGGATGGGGAGAAAAAGGAACCCTCATACACTGCTGGTGGGACTGCAAATTGATACAGCCAATGTGGAAAACAGTATGGAGGTTCCTAAAAAACTAAGAATCAATCTACCATATGATCCAGCAATCCCTTTACTGAGTATTTACTCCAAAAACTTGAAAACCCATATCCGAAAAGATATTTGCACACCAGTGTTCATAGCAGCATTATTCATAGTGGCCAGGACATGGAGGCAACTGAAGTGTCCTATGATAGATGATTGGATAAAGAAGCTGTGGTACATATATACAATGGAATATTACTCAGCTGTAAGAAGAGATGAAAACTGCCATTTGAGACAACATGGCTGGACTTCGAGATAATCATGCTAAGTGAAATAAGCCAGACAGAAAAAGTTGACAATCATTTGATATCACTTATATGTGGAATATAAACCCAAAAGCAACAAATGGACAGGACAAACAGAGACTCATGGACATGGACTATAGTATAGACTAGTGGTTACCAGAGGGTGAGGAGTTAGGGGAGGGAGAAGGTAGACAGGGTAAAGGGGGTCAAATGTGTGGTGACAGAAAGAAATCTAACTATGGGAGGTGAACATAGTGTAAATATATATATGCCTTATTAAAGTGTACAGCTGAAACTTAGTGGATTTCGTTAACCAATGTCACCATAAATTAAAATGAAATAATAAAATAAAATAAAAGAGAATTGTAGACTTTACCCCTCTGAGAAGTAAATTTACTAACGTGGATGTAAAAATAATGAATAAACAAAACAAAACAAAAAACATTTTTTGGTAGATGATGTCTCCCAACTTTTAACTCATTTATAATTAATCATCCCATGTAGTAATATACATCACTCTGCTACTTTGGCGTATTTTTCTTGAACAGTATAGGGAAGTAGCATTGCGAAAATCTGGTTCTTGGGGTGCTCTTTTGAGAGTTGGGTGTGTGTAGGCTGAGATACGTCTTCAGTTACACTTACCTTTTCCATGCTAACATTCGGCCCTCCTGCGTAACAGGAAGATGGACCTCGATCACGCATTATGCCTGTGCACTAACTGCATTCACAATAGTTTTCAAAGGCGAGTCTTGGCCCCGACCAAAAGTATTCTTTTGACTCGCCTCTGAGCAGAAGTGGTGTGGCCTCTAGTTCAAATATATGATCTTGTTAGAATCCTTAATTCTCTCAAAAGAATGTCACTTTCCCCTCAGCTCAAAAAGTAGTTAAAATACATGGTTTGCTTTCAGTGGGCAATGTGGATCGCGTTCATCATTGCCCTCCTCCTTCCAGAAGCTTAGCTGAAATGCGCAGTGGGACCGCCTGGGGGATGTGCAGCTTGTTCGTTTCTCTGGGTCAGTCCAGATGAGCAAAGAGCTGTCTGTACGTCTGGACTAGACGGCCGTGGCCTCCCGAGGGAAGCCTTCCCGAGTAGCTCTTCGTTTCTGCTTCCTGCCATCTACGCTGAGCGGAAAGAGTACGAAACGGCCCTCTGGAACTCGGTGTTTCTCTGGAAAAGATGTTGCAGACATTGCTCATTGCTCTCACCTTTTCTTCTTTATGAAATCTTTGGAAAATTTTCATTGTGATCTTGGTAATAATTTAGTAATAATACGAAATCAGTAATAATTGTGTTTCCTTTAAGCAATCGGTTTGTGTTTCTTACAGACACTGATTTATCTAACTGATCAAATTTTCTATTTCATATCAACTTTTGGAAAACTTAAAGCTAAATTTATGACCCACCCATAGGGAGTTTCTAGAACTCCGTGGTGTATATTTTCATAATAGCCATCAAACTTGGCCTGATAGTTTACCTGTCTTTTACTGGTATTTTTCCTCTTTTTTATTTCCTTATAGTTTATTTCATTATCTTGTATTTTATATATCCTCATAAGCCACTGAAGCACTTAACCTTTTTTTGAAATGAAGCCTAAGTATGAGTAAGTTTAAAATCAGTAAATACAAAGGACACCATCAAGAAAGTGAACAGATATCCAAAGAATGGGAAAAAAAATTTGTAAGCCACCTATCTGATAAGGGACTTTTATCTACAATATGTAAAAAATTCTTACAACTAAATTATAAAAAGGCAGATACAATTGAAAATGGACAAAAGATCTGAATAGGCATTTCTCCAAATAAGAAAGACAAACGGCCAATAAGCACTTGAAAAGATGCTCCACATATTAGCCATTAGGGAGATGCAACTCACAACCACAATGTGATACCACTCAACACCCACTAGGATGGTATAATCAAAAAGAATAACAAATGTCAGTGAAGCTGTGGAGAAACTGGTACCCTAATACACTGCTGGGGAGAATGTAAAATGGTACAGCCACTTTGAAAAACAGTGGCAGTCTTCGGAAAATTAAACAGAGTTATCACATGACTCAACAATTCCGCTCCTGGTGTATGCCTAAAGCGAACTGAAAACATGTCCACACAAAAACTTGTACACGAATCTTCAAAGCGTTGTTATTTATAAAAGCTAAAAAGCAAAAAAAAAAAAAAACCAAATGTCCATAAACTAATGAATGGATAAACTAAATATGGTATACCCATACAATGGAACAAATATTATTAGGCCACAAAAAGGAACAAAATATTGAGAGATGCTACAATATGGATGAACTTTTAAAAAATTATGTTAAGGGAAGGAAACCAGTCACAAAACACCATATATTGTATGATTCTCTATATGTTAAATGTCCAGAATAGGCAAATCCATAAAGACAGACGGTGTACTGGTGATTCCTAGGGCCGGGGAGGTCGGAAGGGAAGGGGAGTGATGAAAACGTTCTAAAATTGATCGTGGCGACAGTTGCACAATTCTGTGAATGTACTAAAAACCATCGAATTGAACGCTTTAAATGGTGAATTATATTAATAAAATTATTAAACTCCAAAAAATATTTTAATAAATTAAACATCTTTTATATGCAGTAATAAAGTAGTCACGCAAATTAGGTGTTTAATTATAGTGAGGGGACAAAAGAAGTATTTCTGAGTCTTTGTGGCACATGTTACTGTTAACATTTATTTTCTTTTAATTCTTATATCAGAACAAGACTCCCAGTGGAGAGAAACTGTAGTCATTCTGCTTGTAAGAGTAAACGTTGACAGATGTTACTATACATTGCCTATGAATATAACTAGAACACTGACATTCTTATTTTAATAAGTACAATTTTAGGAGGTTAAGATGATTTGGGGTACCTTTCAGAACTTTATATTTTTTAATCTATAAATGAGCAGACAGTCACAGCCCGTCTGCTGTTGACTAATTGGATTGGGTGTATTCAGTATGGAGTTCCCAGAGCAGGAGACCCTTTGGACGGCCAGGGGGAGTGAAAGTCGCTGCCCCTCCCGCATGGTGATGGCCTTTGACGCTTGTTTCAGCTCCCGCTACTTTCACTGGAAGGTGAACCTGTGTGTGATTCTGCTGGTCCTGGTTTTCATGGTGCCTTTTTACATCGGCTATTTTATCGTGAGCAACATCCGACTGCGTGAGTACTGTGGCCTCTCGTGTTGGCCCACAGGGGAGATGCGTATTCTTGAGGATTCGGGCCGTGGAGAGCTTCATTGCCACCTTACTTTCAGTAGCTGCTGTTGCTTGTGGGGCATCTCACACGCATCATCTTAAAAAGGTTGGCACACACACAAAAAATTATTGGGTTATTTGTCCTGCCACGGTTTTGTTTCAGTTTCTATTAGATTGTCTCTCTTATCTCAACCCACGTCTTAATTTCAGCCAGATGTCTCATGGTGGTAAGATGCTTTCTCTAAAATTTGTAGTGTTCCATCACTCATTTGTCAAGTGAAGAAGTCAGCTAAATATTAATTAGCACGACCTCTTGTCTTCAAGTAGAGCAGGCTCTGAGACGTGTATCTGTTTAACCTAACGGTCTTGTCTCCTCCTTCTAGTCCATAAACAGCGACTGCTTTTTTCCTGTCTCTTATGGTTGACTTTTATGTATTTCTTCTGGAAACTGGGAGATCCATTTCCCATTCTCAGCCCCAAACATGGTGAGTGTATATGTGGTAGGGAGGGGGAAAGGGTGGCTTACAATTTTCTAATATTGAAAAAATGATTTTTTAAAACCTTCGGATTGTGAGAAATATAGCAAGTTATTTCTCTAGAATTTCTCAGGTTTTAAATCTCCTGATATTGTATGCAGAATTACAGGAATATGTCTATATGTGTATGTGGAGTTGGGGTGTCCACAGGCTTTTATCAGATTCCCATAGGGCTCTGTGACCCAAAAGGTAAATGGCCACTGCTCAAGGGATGATAAAGATTGTCTTTAGGGAGGGTATGTGTTTTGAGAAAGAGCAATGGCATAAAACAATTAGTAAAAATAGAAAAGCTTTCGAGGAGAGATTCTCACACGCAAAAAAAAAGTTCATTTCAAATACAAGAACAGGTCATGGACAGAGTCCTAACTTCTGTGCTGAAAACAATGAACAAAAACCTCTTGGCTAACAGATTCTTCCAGAACTACTTTAGAAATATACATACAAATCTGTCTAAAATAGAGAGTATGCCTGTAGTAAATATACTAGAGGTCTCATACGGGAGCTTTTTAAAAAATAAACATCTATTTTACTTTCCCACTGCATTTATCAGGATTCTTATAGCAGAAAATAGAATCTACTCTAACTAATTTAAAGCAGAAAGTAATTTATTACTGGGTTTTAGGAAGTTTGTAGAATTTCTAAGTAAAGATGACAAGCTTTAATGCTACATAGATAAGAGAAACACCACAGAAATACCACAGTAGTGAACTAGAAAAACCCAACTGAGTGGAAGTTGTCACCTGCCACTCGGGACCTGTGACATTAGGGACTGAGCAGTAGAACCCCTGCCCAGTTGCTCCAGCTCCCAAGGGCTATCACCACTCCCACGTTGCTCCCCTTTGCATTTGGGGTCTCACGCGGGCATGGGAATCCATGCAGCCGAGGTTACCTTCAGATCCTTAGCTTCAAGGAATTCTGGGAAAGAGCTTTTGACTTTGCAGATGCTGTAGTGTAGGAAGACACACCAGATGGGATCGGAACAATGTCGAATGAACCAGTCTAGAGCCTGCCTCCCATGCGTCCTTCCCGTCTACTCATCGTCTGTAGCGGGGGTTTGGGAGGAGAGGTTGTGAGCCTCTCTGCAGGAGGATCAGAAAACACGTGCCGCTTTTTAAAGCGTATGCAACATTGTAAACTACGTATTTTAAAAACTAGCTATCTTGAAATTTCAAATAGCATTAAAGAAAGCCAAAAAAAGTTAAGAAATACCAGCCTACCAAAAACGTTCGAGCTCAGCGTGATGCATGAGCCCCTCTGTGCCCACGTGCTGCTCTCCGCCGTGTGTCTGTCCTCCAGTCCTCCCAGATTACCTCCAAGTCTCCGGAGCTGTTCTGTCAGCCTGGGTAATCCCTCACCGCTTGTCTACCTGGAAAATTTATTCTTTCAATATTCAACTCTCGTCAATTCCTCTAAGATTTTCCTGGCCATCATTAGGAGCTATTAGTTGCGCCTACCTCCATGCATTTATGTCACCTATAAAATTCATAATTCCTCGTTTCCTTTTCTGACTTCCTCATTAACTTATGACTTCCCTGAGGTCAGAAACTGCATCTTATTTATCTTTGTATCTCTAGTGCCTCGCATGGAACCTGGCACATAACTATTTAATACCTGCTTATTGAATCAGTGAATGACAAAAAAATTCAAGTCTCTCCACGGTGGTTGATGAGTTCAGGAATGTAACACTCTAGATAGGAACTAAGGGTCTGCTGATGTGGTCAGCATGCAGAAAACAGATTTGAAGTAGGGAGGCCCTGGTAATATCTCTCTCATATAAATGTTTACAAATAAATCCACAGAGAGAAAAATTTATGATATTAGAAATGAGAGTTAAAAAAGGACCCCAGGAATGATGATATTTTCTAAGATAGGTCATGTAGAAGAAGGAAGATAATTTGAGCTCGGAGTATGTTACCTGTGCATATCCAGGTGATGTTCAGTAGGCAGCTGGATGCATAGGTCAGGTGGGAGAAAAGTATAGATTTCTCAGTCCTCATGGAGCTAACTCCAGGAATCTAAAACATTAGATATTATCAGCTAAATGCCACTAGATGAAGCTGGTGAAACAGGCAAGGTCACCCAAGGAAAATGGTATAGACTGAAATGGAAGAAGATTCTGGCCCATGCAGAGCAAAAGACCAAGAAAAGCAACTAGAGACATAAAAGGGAAACTTGAGGGAAATGGCAGTATGAAAGCCAAGAAAAGGAAATACATGGGAACAATTCAGTATCATAAAAGAGCAAATAAAACAAGGATTGGAAAATGGTTTCGATGTTTGCAACCAGAGGGAAATTCATGACCATATGATAATAATGGCAAAGAGCCCAGGCCCTGGAAGAACTGGACTGGGTTTGAATCCTGACTTGGCCACTTACTAGGTGTGTGACCTTGACCAAGCTACTTAACCTCTCTGTGCCTCCGTGCCTCACTGTAAAGTGAGATTCTCAAGCATACCTACTTCATAAGATTGTCATGAGGAGTAAAGTAATTAACACAGTGACTGCTTAGAAGAGCGCCTGTTTCCTAACACGTGCTTGGTGGGTGTTACCTGTTACCTGCCATCAGGATTCACGAAAGCAGTTCCCTTCAGTGTGAGGGGAGGGATGAGAGCTGAACTGCAGCCGGTTGAGAAATAAATGGAGCTTAGTGAGTATAAACTTCTTTCAAGGAGCCTGGCTATGCAGGGGGACATAGAGAGGACCGGTAACTAGAGGTAAACTCAAGGCCAAGGACAGACTTTTTCTTACGAAAGAAAAGGAAACTGAAGGGAAAGAACCAGCAAAGAAGGAAAGATGGGAGATGCGAGAGAGGGAACAGGCAGCGGAACAAGGTTCTGGAAAAGGAGGAAAGAGACTACTAAGATCAAAAGTAGAGAAGTAGAAGTCTTAGCTTTGAACACCATCTTCTGAGGGGACAAGTTGGGAGGATGGTGGCAGGTGTCAGTATTTATGGTAGCGTGGAGGTAGTTAACATCGAATAACGCATTTCATATGTAATAAGGGCATTAGCTGAGGAGAACAAGGGTTGGAAAAACGGATTACCGAGTGTCTGCTCAGGGGGGTGGGGAGAGATGGCTGGCCAAAGGCAGGGAAAGAATTTCTCGTGTTGTGAGCTCTGTTCAGACTGGCCATGAATCTGTCATGGCAGCGGTATCGGTTTGCATTCTAGCCGTCGTAGGCAGCTTGGGCATGGGCACGGGGCAGACAGAGTGGCCGATGGATCCGGGGCTGGGAATTTGCAGGATCCATACTTCGGTGCAGGGGGAGTCTTGGTGAGAGGAGGTGGAGCAAGCGAGCCTGGGGTCCACTCTCAGCGAAGAAGGAGATGGAAGGTGGGGACAGCAAGGGACCCGAGACCAGAGGTCCCAAAGAGCTCTGCAGCGGTCCCGTGGGCATAAAGCGCCAGGGCCCAAGGGGCAGCACTGGCGTTCGGCCATAGGATGGCCAGAGCGGATCCTGTCCTAGATACAGAAAGTGGAAACAACTCACGACTTTTTTCTGTGAGCCATTCTGCAGCGTTGCTTTCTCTCCTTTATCCCAAATACATCAACAGCAGCATTTATTTTAATTACTGGGTTGGTTTTCAGCTTTTGCAAATAATAATAAATGATTGGTAATTAGAATATAACTGATCATCTAAAACTCATGTCTTCACCTTTGAATTACTCATTCATCCATAATTTCGGCCAATTTTTAGATGTATTATGTGTTTATTGGTGGCAAAAATGAATGAGGCTTAAGCTAAAGTGCTTATGACCCAAGGGGGAAAGTAAGTATCAGAGGTAACTACAGCACAAAGTGTTGCCTGCTGTTTCTACTTTTCCAGCAGACATATATTCCCGATTTTTTCTCTCTCTCTTTTTTTTTTTTTGGCCAAAGCTTTTACTAAAGTACTCTGCTTTGTTAGAATTCATACTACCTTGAGTATTAGAGATGATCGTGGAAGCGTATGAGATAGGAAGGAAACCTATAGACTTTTATATGTTTATTGTGAATCTCTACCTATTAATAAAATTGGGCTCACTTGAGTTAGTTGTCTGTCACTCGTGGTTTCGGTGGTGTCCCGGGTGGGGACAGGGGAAGCCGTTTTCTCTGTGTCACCGGCATTGACGTGCGCTGGTGTTTGCAGGGATCCTGTCCATAGAACAGCTCATCAGCCGGGTGGGTGTGATCGGGGTGACCCTCATGGCTCTTCTCTCCGGCTTTGGTGCTGTCAACTGCCCGTACACTTACATGTCCTACTTTCTCAGGTAAGGAGCATTTTGTGTCTTTTCTTTTTTCCCTTGCCTTGAATGCATATGTCACATCATGCCACCAGCATTAATACTTAAAAAGGCGGTGTCACAGATCTAATATTTATCCTTTCCTTCTGTCCTATGGGCATTGGCCTAGGAATCTAAGTAAGTCTTTTCACTTATGTTGCTTGCCCTTATTTGTCCTACATTCATTTATTTTTAAATTGGTGATTTCAATTTGACCCTCCCTATCCCCTCCTCAACCTCCCACTTTTTAAAGGCACATCCTAGTGGACACCAACTTCAGCTAATCGGTCCCTCCCTAAAGTAAAACAATAGAAGACAATGCCAAGTTAAAAGTGTGCTCACACATGCGTCATAAATGTCCCTGAGTCAAAGCTAAGAAAGACTGAAAGAGAGCTGGTTACCGTCCATTACCCCGAGACCCCAGAAGGATTAGCTGTAAAAAATGACAGCGAAAGCATTTTTGCTTATTATAGTCATTTTCATATTTTCTAGAAAAAGACAGGTCCTCGAATAGCTGGGTGACAATCGAGGTTTATGCGTTTCACGCGTTTCTCCAACTGCCTTGTATTATGCCCAAGAGTGGGACCCAAAGGCGTTGCTCACAGTCTGCTTATTACAGGAATGTGACTGACACAGATATTCTAGCCCTGGAACGGCGGCTGCTCCAAACCATGGATATGATCATAAGCAAAAAGAAAAGGTAAGAGATCGACTTATTAACAAACCTGTACTGTCAGAATTTCTCGACAAGAAACGTTAACCATGAGTCGGTACTAACGGGATTTCATCTCACTCATTTTCATTGTAAGTTAAGGTACCATCAGAGACTTAGCATCTTGTCCTGTACGAAAGAGAATTTTCAAATGCAGCCTTATGTCTTAACTTTAGATAAATTCCCTTGACGTGAATTGTTAGGATTTTTTTATATTTGAAGGTATTCTACATTGGATGTTTTATAAAATCTATTGTCTGGCATTTTTACAAACTTTTTCATGCCTGATTTCGATCTTTTTAACCTCATTTTCTCCAACTACTTTAAAAAATTCTCCAAGTCTTCTAGCTATTGTTGTTTTTATTATTTTAAAAGTACTTTTGAATTTTATGTTTTCAAAGGGATCTGTATCACAGTGGGTAAAGCATATAGGCTCTAGACTCAGACTGCCCGAGTTTGAGCCTTTAGCCTACAACTCAGTGGCCTTGAGCTGGCTACTTGATCTCCTTATGTCTTGGTTTCCTCATCTATAAAATAATCATGAGTTGATATGTAGCGTTCTTGAAACTATGAATTATACATAGCTAAGGAAAACTGTTGAATTTATTAGTAATCTCTGTAAGATAATCATTTAATGCTTCGCGTTCATTTATATATTCATATATTCATTTACTTAATCATAAGAGCCCTAATTTATGCCAGGCAGTATACTAAATGCTGAATAGATAGAATGATGAATGAGATATTCTGTTCCTACTTTCATGAAACTTATTAGTCCACTGTCTTTATTAAAGTTATTGTTGCCCACGTAAAAATGGTGACATAGAGATTTTAAACTGCATCAGCATTTTTGCATTTCATGTTTCTTCCACACTTTTCCATAGTAAGACCTGTAGTCAAGTCAATGAAACCTTAATGTAAGAGATAATAGGATGATAAAGAGGCCGATATTCACCAACCTTATTTGCTTCCGTTTCTGCACCTCTTTACTAGGATATTAAAAGTAGATAACACGTGTGTATGCATTTATTTACTTACATGTGTTTTATTTACATTCATTCTATACAGCTCATTTTATGTGAATGAATATCAATGCAGATTTTTAAATCATAACAATAAGAACATTATTCAATATTGGAAGATACTTATATAAGAACAATACTATTTTAATTCCCAAGAACATTCTCCCTTTTACTGTATTTCTTGTATTCATATAGAGAGATGACTATAAATCATGACCCATGTCAAGCGTGGAGGTGTATTTTAAGCCATTTCCTCACTAGTCATGGTCAGTAACTGGCTCTGATCCACACATACGCTGCGATAGGCCTTGTGTAGTTAGGATCTGGGATGGTTTGTGGTCCTGCAGTAGGTCTTATTAATTTCAGTGGCCCTCAGATGACTCAGCATCCCAACTTGACCTGATTATCACAGTTCTTACCCAGTGGAGCACACAGGGCAGATAGACAGCTAGTGTGAGAGTTCTGGGGCCCTTGGGAGTCACACAGTGGCCATGCTGTTTACCAAAATATAGAAAAACCGTTTTCACAGTTAGAGTTGGAGAAGAGTGGTGACCAGAAAGCCATCTTCCAGTCTAACAGCAGAGGGCCGTAGTGAGGTGACACACAAGAAAAACAACATCTGTTCCAAACAAGAAAAGTTAATGATTGAAACGGGGGCAGGAAAGAGGCACACTGTCTTCTCACCTGGAACACTGAGTGGAAGATGAGGTTTATAGTATTTGGGCAACATTTCATCAAAAACCTAGTTCAGAGAGTACAAACATGCTGGTTTAGTGATCAAAGCCTTTCAGCGTTTTTTCAGGCTGAGAGAATTAAGCGACTTATTATTTAGTTTTGTTTTTCTACTGACTTAGATATTAAAGCTTTTGTTTTGGTAATCTATGATATAGCCAAAATACAGCCTCTGTTCCCAAACAGTAGTAGTACAATTTTGAAATTATGGTTTCGTGGAAGATAGAAAATAAAGCTGTGAAATGACATCACGGTATAATGGAATGAATTTGAGCTAGACAGTCACTTCCCAATACACCTGTTAAGTTGTTCTAAACAAATACTAGACTGTCTCAGTTTCTTCATTTGTAAAATGACAGGGTTGTCTAAAGGGTCTCTAAGATCCCTTTCAACCTACAAATTCTGAGTTTATAATTTTTCACATAGCTTGCGACATACAGAAAAAAACTAGAGTACTATAACATGTAAAAGTCAAATGCAATCTGCGACTGTGAAGAAAAAAATCTTAACTTCTACCCTTGAGGTAACATTTTTTAGGCTCTCTTTTCAAAATCTGTAGGGATGGGGGAGGGGGAAATACATTCGCTGATGAAATTTCAGCACCAGCCACAGCTGCTGTCAAATCTTATAGTACAGGAGACATCCAGGAATAGCACTGTGCAGAGTTCAAGCAATTCCTTCTACAGAAAATCATAAAAACTAGAAAATCAGTAACAACAAATATTCCAAGCCACGGGAAAATGAACAGACAGAAGTAAAAATTTGAGAAGAGTATCGGGTAACTAACTGCATGTTTGTGGCTTTCTTGCCTGGGAGTGCTGGTCAGCCACTGCCCACCCTTTCAGCACCCGCTCAAGTGATAAAGTTCAAATTTGCAAAGTAATTAAAAAATTAAAGGGGAATTTTTGGAAGCAAGAGAAATGCAAAAGGACTGAGGTCTAGAATCTACGTATCAACTGCCCAGATCCCTGCCTCATCACTAAACACTGCATGTGTAAAGTGAATACCAGAAAGCTTGAGAAAAAGTAGAAACTAGAAAGAGGTCTGCCTTAGAGACACAATTGCCTCTTAATGAGATTCGCAAGTTTGTCCCGCCTTCCAGTGCGTTGCCTGAACTGCATGTTAGTTGGGCACACGAGTTGGAAGACAGTGAAATTCTTACTGGCTTGAGATGTCATAAGGTAGAACTCAGGACTGGCCAAGCAATTAGAAATTTAAGGGGCACCCCTGGAAACGATCTTTTTTAACCTCATTTTCTCCAACTACTCTAAAAAATTCTCCAAGTCTTCTAGCTATTGTTGTTTTTATTATTTTAAAAGTACTTTTGAATTTTATGTTTTCAAAGGGATCTGTATTGTTTCTTTTTTTAATAAGAGAAATGCAAGTAAAACCACAAGATATTATTACACATCTATTAATAGTGACGAATTTGTAGCAACAACAAATTCTAGAAAGGATGCAAAGAAACTGATTCACTTATACATTTCTGGTTAGCGTCGAATAGTTTAGTAACTCAGAACAAAGTTTAGCAATTTCTTAAAAAGCTAAACATGCAATTCCCACACACCCAGCAGTTGCATTCCTGGGCATCTGTGCCAGAGACGTGAAGACTTAATGGTCACACAAAAACTTGTATACTAACATTTCGAGCAGTTTTACTTATGGTAGCCAAAAATGGAAATAACCCATCTATCTTTTAAGAGATGAATGGTTAAAGGGTGGTACATCCATACCACAGAATATGACTGAGTATTATTAAAAAGGAATGAACTACCAATAGATGAAACGACCTAGATGAATCTCCAGAAAATTCTGCTGAGCGAAAAAAGCCAGTCTA
>CM053517.1:38111545-38131574 GCA_028627145.1 Eidolon dupreanum
GGTGGGGGAGGGGAGGCGAAAATGGGCGGTGGTGGTTCGACGGGGACGGAGTTTCCGACTGGGAAGATGAAAAAGTTCTGGAGATGATGGTGCTGACGGCACACGACAACGTGAATGCACTTAACGCCCCTGAACCGTGGACTTGAAAATGGTTAAAATGATCAATTTTATCACAATAAAAAAAAAAATCGAGGTAGAGAGATCAACGATTCTTGACCAAGGAATCGTATGCCAGTGCCAAGATATTGATCCCTTGCGATGACAAATAAGCCGGGCAGGGCTGAGGACGGCTGGAGCCCCCAGGGAGGCCACAGAGCTGCTCCTGTTTACCCCAGTATGCTGTGTGCGTATCATGTAACGTATCTTATTTATGGACCTCATTAATTGTCGGAAATAATATACATGCAGAAAAGCGCATAAAGCTAAAACGCATAGCTCAGTTATAAACACCTGTGTAGCCAGCACTCAGCTCAAGTCCTAGAATCTCGCCAGCATCCCACAGGTGGGGACAGTGTGTTACTGTCTCAGCAGGCAGCACTCAAACCACTGCCCGGTATTCGTACATTATATCAACGGAGTCCCGGAATGAAAACGAATGACAACTACACAGCAACACGCATGACTCTCACACGTGTCACACTGGATTAAGTAAAACAGACGAAAAGGGAGTACACCAGAACAATTTATCGAAGAGGACCAGCCTTTCCCTCTGTGCTTTGTCATAAACTCACTGTTTTACTCAAACGGGTCTGTCGTGGGGCTTTCTAGTCTATTCCATCGGTCCGTTTGTCTGTCTTATGCCCATGTCACATTAGCGATTGCTGCCACTCTCCTCTCTTATTACCCAGTAGAGCAACTCCTTCCTTATTCTTTTTAAAAATTTTTCAATTAGAGTTGTCATTCAATATTATTTTATCCTTCCTTATTTTCTAAAATTAGCTTGTCAAATTCCACCAAAAAACAAACAACAACAACAACAACAATACCCTGTGGGAAATTTGATTAGAAATATATTCAATTTGGAGATCAATTTGGAGAGAACTGACATCTTTACAGTGTTCAAGTTTTGATCTGTGGCTATGGTATAACTTCCATTTAGTTAAGTTTTCATTAGTTGATCTCAGTGATGTTTTGTTGTTCTCTAAAAGTTTGCTGAAGTGTTGATATCCTCAATCTTTAGAGGTCTGGGCAGAGCCTGAGGTAGTTGGCCTTAGGCACGTTGCTTCGGCTGTTTGCTCTACTGAACCATGCAACTATCATCAATTTTTCTGGGTGACATGGTAGGAAAAATATTGGGAAGTCTTTCCAGTTCTCTGTTTCTGACCACTTGCACAAAACGCTGTGTTGTGAGTGGGCAGAAACACCACCATAACGCCTTAAACATCTGACCTCCCGAGCTGCCCATTGTACCATGAGCCTGTTTGTACAATGTGTGCCCATAAATCAAGAGGACTTTTTCTTGCAAAAACATTAGTCACGTGATTACGTACTGAGCGTTTACCGGGTTCTGGGTGGTGTAAAATGTCTTCCTACTTAAGGCTCCAAGAAATCTTACGAGCTTGTTGGTATTACCTGTATTTCATAGAAGAAAAACCTGGAGCTGCGAGAGGCAAAGTAACCGTGAAATAGTAGAACCATTTCTGCAAACGTGGCAGCCTAGACAACCTGAAAACCCTCCTTCCACAGAGTTCATAGAGATACTCGGTATAATACATCAAACATTTTTTCAAATAGACATCTGAACTTGGAAGAAAGGAAGGAGATTGCTAAGGTCCAGAAGGGAAGGAAAGCTGAAACCGGTGACCAAGCAGTTTGTTTTCCCAGTGTCACTTTGGGACAGGGGACAAGACCCAGGAATCGAGGCCCTGCGTAAGCCGAGACCCTCAGAAGGCTACATTCTCAGTGAAACGGTGGAAAACCATTCCTGTGGGCAAAAGGAGACTCGTTTTTTTCACTCGTTGGTTCAATAACATTTTTTTTAAAGCTGGTTATATGCTAGGTTTATATTCCAGGCACTTAGGACCCAGTGACAAAACAAATACAGATCTCCGCCCCTGAGGAACTGACATTTCGGTGGGGGGGGGACAGAAAATAATTAATAAACTTATCAGTATGATAAAAGGGGATATGTTTATTTAAAAAAAAACAGAAGGGGGGAAAACGGACCAGAAATAATGAGGAAACCATCTATGTTGGCCTGGACTCTGGGAAGAAAAAAAGAATTCTCTCCTGCAAATTCCCAGCCACAATCTGCCCTTTACCGGGGCTGGCTTGTAACTGACATTAATTATTTGCATGATCGAGAAACACTGAGGCAGCTCGTTAGCGCCTTTCCCCATTGTTGTGGGGGTATTGGAGAGGTGCTGCCTAACAGAAACAAAAGAAAAATCTCCCTCAAGCTGCCCAGGGTTCCCAGAGATAAAGCCTAGACAAACTTGAGCTCACAATAAAAAACTACAGAATGATTAATGGCAGGTTTAGGGGTCAATGCAGTGTCTGTTTGATGCCGAAACTCATGGCTCTTCTCCAGGCGCCTCCTATACATGCGCCAGGACCTGAACCTCACTCACACCCTCACGCAGGGTGCCTGAGGACCCACGGCACTGAGGGTCATGGAATCTCAGAGCTGGAAGGCACCTAGACACAACCACCTCCTCCAGCCTCCCTAACAAGGCAGGACATCTTTCTGTAAGGCGACACAGATCATTGGCCTCTCCTTGAGTGCCTCAAGAGAGGAGGGCACATTTCTTCCCTGGGTGGCGGACAAAGAAAGCAGTGTTACCCGAGGGGACAGATGGGCTCCTTGATCCTTCTGAGCAAGATGACCTCGGGCAGCGTGACTAACCAGATGACTTCAAACTTTCCCATCAGTAAAATGGAGAGGTTGTCTTGGAGGATCACGCTGAGGGTCAAACAGAATAATGGATATAAAGTCTTACCAGGCACATAACAGATAGGCATCTTTTCCCTTCTCATGAATGTCCAGATCTAAGTAATCTATAAAAAGACTTAACCTGCATCTGGTTAGATCAGATCCACTTACAGGCATGAGATTTTTTTTTTAAAATCCAAATTTTAGTGGGGGCAAATCTCATTCAATTCAACATTCCACTGGGAAAGAGTTTTATTATTTAAGAAAATTGCCGATTTGTATTTAATACAGAACCGTTGCTGATTCTGAATTTCAAGACCTCTTCTATTTCCAGCCTGGAGGCTTGTGGCTGTTTACTCCATCCGTGCTGGGAGGGAGGTTGAGTCTGAGAAGTATCTCTACTGGGAGTGACATGTAAGCTCCACCAAAGGCTTTTTTCCTCTTATTTTAGAAGTCTCAAGAATAAATTTTACTGACTTAGCCTTCATAGTTTAAAAATTACAATATTATTTATGTGCAGCATAATTCACCTATTTTAGGGGTATACAGTTTGGTGAAATTCACTAATTATAGACAATAGCGTAGCCACCCCCCACACTCAAGATATAGAACGGTTCTCACTTTAAAGTTTCCCAGGGCATGACAACAAAGAAAACCCCCCAAAAATTCAAAGCAAAGGTAAGAAAAAGTTTCCCCTTTAGGTCCTTGATTTTGAGAGAGATGTTGACGAATTGGCTGGTGTCTGTCCAGGGCAAGCGGTCTTGACGTGACGGCACAGGGGCCGTCTCAGGGAACGAGGCTTGTCGGGGACAAACCTGCCTTCCGGTGTTTGAAGGGCTGCTGTGTAGGTAAAGCGTGAACTTTGTGCCGCTCAGATGGAACCACCAGAACCCGTGGGCGGAAGTGAGAGAAACTTTGACTCTCTATACAAAATAAATTGCTGAAAGCAGTATGAATGACAGCTGTTTACAGATGATGAAGGGGCACGTGAGACTCAGAGAGTTAAAGATAAAGCACTCTAGATCGAGCACCTGGGGAGTGGCGGAGTCGGAATTTGAGCCCAGGTGTTCTGACCTTCAACCCAGATGTTCCCATTCTCCCCTTCCGCTTTGGAAGATTTACAGGCATAGTGTCAAGGTGGGGATGACTTGAGGTGAGTTAGTTGCTTAGGGATTTGTCATTTTCAACCATCAACCCCATCTTGGGCCACGCCTTTGTGGGGGGCAGCCACGGCCCAGCGAAGACCAGTGGCCAGCCCAGCGCGGGTGGAGGCGGGGAGCCACCCCTCCTCAGCCCATGGCTCGCTGTGCCTCACTGCCCGGAGCAATCTCTTGCCCCGATTCCCAGTGTGGGCTGAGGATCCAGGTCAACGAGAAGCCGGCCGCCCTGCCTGCCTGTGTGGGTGCCGCTGACAGGGATCTGCTGTGGTCCTGGCTGGGGCTCGGCCGAGCGTGAGGCACCCCCACACTGCCCAGGTGGCTCGTGGCAACACCTGCCACTCACCCGGCCACGCCTGGCAGAGAGGCTCTGCGTGCGGAAGGGGAAGGCAACTGAGAACAGAAACAGGTGAGAGAGAGCGAGAGGACACGGGAGAGGACAGGGGGGTGGGGGGACCTGGGCGGCAGAGCCCGGCTCTGTGCTCCGCTCCCGCGGGCAGGGAGGGAGGGTGGCCCCTGAGGGCTGTGCTCCGTTCCCGGGGCTCGCTGGCCTCCTGGTCTTCCGGGGGTGGCACAGGTTACTGCTCCCCAGGAAGACCTCAGCGTGTGAGGATGCTCAGGCGACCTTCAGCCCTGACCTTGGGTCGGAGACAGGGGAGGCTCCTAAGGCATTGGGTGTTAGTTGGGTGTGACCAAGGCATCTGGTGAAGGGAGACAACCGAGGGGCAGAGCGGCCGCCTCCCTGGCTGTCCTTCCCCCTTTCCGTGGGAGGGGCCCCATGCGGCTGGGCCCGCGCCCGGTCTGCCGGGGGTTCTTCGGGTTTGCCTAGCTTGGAGCCCAGCCATGTGGTAGGAAGCAGGTCAGAGGTCACTTGAACTCCAACCATGCGTCCCTGTTAAATACATCAGCTTTTAAATCAATCTTTGTTCAAAGTCCAGTGCGCTGGAGACTACAGCTGCCAGCAGAGTGCATTCCGAGAGCACCCAGCGGCTCCCCTGCAGGTCCAGGTAAGAGCCACTCTCGCGGCGGCCGGCTGCCCGGCCCAAACCACCTCCTCCGTTCTCCTCGCTCCTTTCCTGAGCCGGAGCCGGCTGTCCAGGGTAGCCGAGAGGCCCGTGGGGAAGGAGCCAGGCCCCTTTGGGGTGTGTGTGTGGGGGGATGGACAACTCCAGGGTTCTCTCTGCTCGCCACGGCCCGCGTCTTGCAGGTGAGGGTCTGCTTTGCAAAGCGGGATCCGTGGACTGATCCGCAGGAGACGCTTTCCCAGGCTCGCCTGGGGCTTTGATGTGCAGCCAGGGGGGAGAGACAGCAGACAGACTTCGCGGGGCCCAGGGGGGGTGCCCTGCCTTCCCACTACGCAGGGCTCTGGGGGTTAGAGATTCTCCTCAAGGAGCCAACGAAACTTGCCCACCGGATCGTGAACAGGGCATCCTTCCTCTTCACCACATTGTAGACCGCTGGGAAGCGGGGAGACTCGGCGTTGGCTACACTGGCTGGGTCTGAAGAGGTAGATCAGATCTCCCGGCTCTACCATGTGGAGCGTCTGGTTCTCTGAGTCTTGTGTGGGTCTGGGGGAGCCTTGTCGTTGTAGCCCTCGCCCGGGGGATTCTCCTGCACCACCAGCCGCTTCCTTCCTAAGCGGAGGGGTCCCTTTCATGGAAGGACTCGCCAGCTGAGGGGAACCCCTGAGCGGGCCGGCTCCGTGGGGACACATCCCGCCTTAGTTCCAGGCCCTGCCCCAGCTCTCACTCCAGGATCCCGAAGTCACGGAGGCTGATGGGCTCAGGTCAGGTGCTCCAGTCGCCCGGAGTCACATGTCCCTTCCTGCGGCAAATAACTCGGGGACTTTGAGTTTGTGTGTTATGACTAAGTAAATCGTTCTTGCCTTTGACTCTTTTGCTTGTTCTTTGCACCGTAAGTTGCTGGTGATGATGTCTTGTGCTCACGGACCCCTGGCTAGATGGCCGCTTCTTGTCCAGCAGAAGGAACCTGGAGGTTTGACTCAGTAGTTAGTGGCAGGCCGTTAGACAAGTCACTCAGCCAGCTGTAGCCTCCACTTCATCCGTTAAAGCCTTTTGCTGAAGGCTGTACTGAAAATTGTAACTATGAGTTTGAGGAGGAACACAAACGCGCTACATTTCTAATGTGTGCATCCAAGGTGGAACAGTGGGAGAAACAGCCTGGCGGTCAGTTGGGAGACCTTGTCCCATCTTTTGATCTCATCGAGCCTCTATTTACTCATCTAGAGCTGAGACTAGATGATCGCAATCATTCTATTCAGCCCGCCAGGTGTAATGGATCTTGGAATTTTGAAGGCCGGCTTCTTGTCACTTGGGTATGAATTAAAATGTTACCTCCCCAGGAAAGGCTTTTAAAATGAGCCTCCCCTCTCCACCCCCAGCGCCCCCTCACCGTATCTCCTCATCCGTAACCTCTGTTGTCAGAAATCATTTACTTTGCATATGCCGCCTTTGCCAGATGTTTCGTTTCAGGAGAGCAGGGATCTTGTCCTTCGTGTTACCTGCTTCATCCCTGCGCCAGGAACACCTGGCAGAGAGTAGATGCTTCGGCATTAGGGTAAGTGCAAGTTAGTGCTGCAGGCAGAGAAGGAGCTGCAGGCAGAGAATCGGTGTGTTTGATAAGCTGCTCTAAGAGGCTGAAGAAATCCAATACTCGCTCAGGTCTTCCGAGGTCCAAGTCTGATCATGTGAGAATGGGCATCTCTGGTTCACATCTTGGTTAAATGACGTTCACATTTGTTGCATAGGAATTTGATGAGATGAGCGAGTTAGAGCTAGACATATTTCCCTCAAGATCTCAGCATCTCTTCTCCTAGGTCCTTCACGAGGGACCCAGACCCAGATTTCTCCCTTCCCTTTGCCCGGTGGGCGTCATGGCTACATGATTAAGAGCAAGGCGTTGGGACTGCAAGCCTGCATCCGGAGTAGACGTGTTCTTCCTCTACACCTGTTTCCTCCTTGGTCAGGTGGGCATCGCAGAACCTAGTTCCTAGCATTGTGAGGAGCAGGTGGGGGGATGAGCTCGGGTCTAGCACACCTGAAGTGCTACTATTCTGATGATCTTCAGACAGCTCTGTGAGGGCCATGACCCCAGGGAGGGAAGGGGTTTTGATAAGCAGGAAAGGCAGCCCCTAGCCCACTGGATGGCAGCTAGGGAGGGCGTGTTTGTGGTCTGAGAGGACCACCAGCTTCTGAGGCTCCAAGCCTCACATAACATAAACACTGAAGCTCCTCTGTAATCTGCAGCACCGAGGCTAAGGCCCTTTGTAGTCTAGGCTGACCTTCTTCCTTTCAACATATACCTGTTTTCTGGGCATTCGGAACCATTCACCATTCCTGAACTCACCTATTTCTTTTGTCTGGATGCCTTTCTCTTTCCAATTTAACTACCTGAGTTCACTTATAGAACAGGGAGGCCGGGGAGATGGTGGGAGGGGCCCAGACTCAGCCGGGTTTGAATCCAGGTTCTGCTGCTTCTCGAAATAACTATGGGAAACTAACTTTTCAGACTCTTTTCTTATCAAATGGACCAATGAGATTAAATGAGAACTCATAAAAGGTGCCTCAGCTGGTGCTTGGAGCCTCGGTACCTGCCCCATCGTAGGTACTAAGTATAACTTACCGATTCTGTAAATGATACTTAAAAATCAGAGGATGAAGTGATACCTTTAGACCGTGGCGGTCAGGAAAGGATTTGGAGATAATTTAATATTTGAACTGAGCCTTGAGAATGGGTAGGCCTATAATTCATTCACTTGGAAAAAATGTTTGCTTAGGATCTACTATGAATAAGTAATCAGACTGTGGGTGGTATTGCAGACAGAGCAAGGGGCCGGAGCAAAGGGCAGGCTGAGCGTGGGCCGGAGCGACGTGGCTGGGAAGGAGAGGAGGATGATGTTGGGCTGGGTCATGCTGAGCCTTAAAACCTGAGCCAGGAGTCTGGACGTTTGTGTCCTGAATGAGTTTTTAGAGACTAACATGGGGAGAGCCAGATAAGGAGTTTGCCTCGAGGCGGTGACTGGCAGAGGCTGGGGGCGGGAGGGCTCTGGTACATGATGGAAAAAAAAGAGCCAGTCATGGAAATGCAAGTTCAAAGGATCTTATAAAACAAGATGCCAATTGCAGGGGAACAGCCTGGTTCCAGCCACCTCTCGGGGTGGCTCGGCTATTTTCAGGGACCTTTCCACGGGGGCATCTGGGCTCCCACACAATTTCAAGTCCATCTCTCTCCCAACCCACAGAGCTCTTAGATAAGCCACTAAAGTGGGAAAGACTTTGAACTCCAGTCCAGAGTCCTGCCATATAGGACAAAGTACTGTTCTTGATAGCCGGGGTGGTATTTAGTACCAGCGGGCCAGATGAACTCTGAGATACACAGATTCCATTCCTTATCATCAATCAGAAATAAGAATCCCGCACTGGGCTTCTCCATCGTTCTTCTCCACCTAACTCTAAATGGAATGCATTTCACTAATTTCCCACATTTGAAATCTATTGCTGGCTGAGTCTGAACAGCAGCTTCACAGTGGGGCAGTACAGTGAACAAATCCATATTGTAGGGCCCCACTTCGCCTTCTGTTTTCGATACTAGTTATTTAGATTTAATAAACTTGAGTTTTTGAATTTCCACAGGTCTTGCTTTTCAAAGGCGGAATCCAGGCAGCCTTCGATATATTATCTGTAGCCACGATATAGGCTCTGCGCTAGGTAAAACAGTTTTGGAGAAGGAGGAAATTGAGTTGCCTTTATTTCCTCCTTGCTCGAGACATCTGTCAGCACCGGCGGAGGTCCAGCTGGGTGGGTCCCTTTCATGCTGCTGGAAGAAACAGTGGCTGCCGAGGCTCAGAGAGTAGACAGACGCGCCGGGCACCGGGCAGGAAGCCCTCGTCAGGGCTGATGGCTGTGGGGAATTCTAGACCTGTCTAGAGTTGCTGACTTAACATCACCAGTCTCTGCCAATTGTATTTTCCAACAGAAGTCTAGCGGTTCATTTGTCTCACCCTTTGCCCGTGTGTGCAAACGGAGGAGCAGCATTTCTGACAAGGGCCCGATGCCTGGTCAAGCATCCGGCAAGGTCGCTCTCTCCGCACTGAAGTTCAGTGGTTTAGGAACCAGCATGGAGTTCGGTGCCACGTTCAGGTTGAATGTTGCCCTCTGTTCCCCTCGCGCCTCCGCGAAACGAATCATTTACTCTCCGCTTCCATCCTGGACTGTAATACTCAGATATCCCTCCATAGTCACAGTCACTAGGGTTAAATATTATTCACGGGCTTTCTTGCTATGTTCTTGCCATTTAGTTTTTCCACGGCTCAATGGCTGGTTACGTAAATGCCTCGTGAGGAGGAGCTGTTTTCTTTGCATTCTGATCCTGCTGCATCACTGGCTCCGAGGCGCTGATAGATGAGAAGGTGTTGAGGCCAGAGGACTCGGACAAGATGGGCTGAGAGAGGCCAGAGGCTCGCCGTGTTTATAGAGCAGCCCCACTCTATCCGGCCTTTGGGAGGTCAGCAAAGAAGATGCTCCTCGGGCTCTTTCTTTCCTGATGGCCGTCATCTGTGCCCGGCTGTCACCGATGACAGCCCCCTTTTGTTTTCCGCCTCCAAGCAATGCAGTTTATCCTACATCCTTTCTCTCATTTTTTGGGAATTTGATGATGCTGCCTGTTAAGTGAGCCTGTTCACTCGTTGGTCCCTGGTTACGACGCATACCTAGGCCCGAAGTCTCTCCAAGGTAATTTTTCCCTCTCACCTCCTTCTCCACCCTTATCTGTTCTTCGGGTCCTTTTGCTGCTGTACCTCGAGCTCACGCCTATTAGAGTTCACCTGCCCCAGGTGTTGGGACTCTGGCCAGCTTAGTCTCGAAGTTCTAGAACACTCCCTGGAATCTTATACCTCTTCGATACACAGCATTTTGTTCTTTTTTTTTTCTTCTTTGTTCTTTTTTTCTTTTTCTTTTTTCTTTTTTTTTATAATTCCCTAGCTTTCAGGTGTACATGATGCTTCTGGGCTCAGGGAAATCTGAGTTTATTATTTGAGCTTTATTTCATGGGGAACAAAATCTCCAGCCCCGACTTCAGTAGCAGTAGCAGAAACTAACTTTGCAGGGGGGCGGCGTGGGGGGGAGTCGAGAATGTGTAGACAGAGAATCTCTGACCTGAAAATCAAGGTGCCTGCCCATCCCTAGTCCGTCATCCAATCTCTTCAGCTCTGAAAGGGAAGGAACGCTGCTCAGATGTCCTCCCAGAAAACAGGGTTCCCATTACACCAGGCCTCCCACCAGAGGATGGGGACAACGGCGTGTGTGACTGGGCTTCTCTGCTCCAGATACTGTGTTTAGATGCTTCACATGTTCTATCTTAAATAATCTGCACCGTGTCCACATGCATTTCCTATTCTGGGTGTTCATCCGTCTTTAGCTCATGTTCTCACCTGGTGACGCCAGGATTAAAAACTGGGTTTAGCTCTAAAACTTGTTCTTTCCGATGTCCTTTACCCAGATGAGAATGCCGGGGGAAGATGGAAGTAAAAAATGCAAATTCCCTTCACATCAGCCACAGACTTACACGGCCACTTAGATTTTTCGTTACTGAAAGTCACTCTTCTAGATTCTTAAGATGACCTTTTCTGTGTCGGCCGCTTAATTTTTGAAACTGTCCCCTCAGTCCCTTCTCTTTCCCTCTCCCCATTCGTCCTGCCGAGCCGATCCCTCAAACGCTGCCCATCCTGTCCTCCTGGCTTCTCTGACCTGTCCATTCACGTGGGCCACACGGTGTGACGTTCCAGCCCTGTGCTAACGGTGAACATGGAAGTCCTCACCCCTGGCCTGCTGTTGTATAACATGTCGAACCCCAACCTGGGGTACAAGTTACCACTTTCTCCTTCTGTTCTCAGCGTGAAAGCCGTGAGGAGCCATGCTCATTGCTCTGCTATGAATTCATGAGGTTGATCTATCTGTCTCATGAAAAACTGTGTATTTAACCTTAGTTGTTCCTTAGACATTTTTATTCGGTTTGTTGACTCATTGCAGCAAAACATGCTGTGGCTCTTCGGAACCATTTTTGCCAGTGCTGATAAACTGCCAGCCCAGGAGGCTCGATTCTGTTTAGTCCGGATGGAGTTACCTCAGCGTTTGGAACAGGTGTCAGCTCTTTCAAATAGGGACATGTTGCAAATCTAGATTTCCAGGTTCTCATGAGAAATCGGGTAATCCGGCTCGTCTCGCTCCCTCACAGCAGCTGTCCCCTGGGTGCTAAGCCACGGCTGGTTCACAGTCCTCTCTTGGCCAGCTTCACTGGCTTATCAGTTTGAGCCCAGTGGATATTTTGGTCCATATTCTCAAAGTTCCGGATTTATCTCAACTACTTTGCAGGAGAGATTGAAGTGGAGGCACGTGACCTTATTTTCCTCTTTATCTCATTTTTTCCTCTTCTCTCTTGTCCCAGTAGAAGTAGCCCCTCTCATCAAGGCTAAACCCATTTCCTACACCCTTGTGTATCATTCCTCGGATATGCAAACATGCTGACAGTTTCTTAACATTAGAAATAAAACCATCCACCAACGCTGCTTCCCCCTCAGGCTGCTCTCTCAACTCTTTCAATCATCTGTTTTAAGATGTATCTATATTCATTGTCTCTGTTATTTACTATCCACTTGTTTCTTAGTCCCTTATCCATCCTGGACTTCCATTTTCTAAACTCGGTGGCATTTTCTGTGTTCATCCTTTTCACCTCTTGCCTCGTTAGCCATCCAGTCTTGAAATTCTTCTTTACAGTGTTTGGCTGTACTGTGAAATCCCAGCCTTCTGCTTATTTCTTCTCGGCCTCATCTTCTTGTCACCCAGATATGGGTGTCAGTCACCCAAGGCTCTACCCCTGGCCCTCTTTCTTCCACATTTCACTCTTGGGCTTCACCTAGCCCTGCCGTGCAGACGCGAGGCCCTCATCTCCTGAGCTCCAGGGCCGCACTTCTGTCTACTGCAAGGTGTCCTGCCAAGTCCTCCGATTTAAACCTGTCCCAACCTGACTTTGCCACCTCATGCCTCACGGGTACGCCATCGTTTAATGACATCGCTTTTCAGCCACTCGCCAAAGCATGACCCCTTCTCTTTGCAACAGCCAGCCCGAGTGGGTTGCATTACTCAGATGTATTAGTCTCCTAGTTGCCATAACAGAATGCCACACACTGGGTCGCTTAAACAACGGAAATGTATTTCTCCGCAGTTCCAGAGACCGGAAGTCCCAGATGTAGGCGTCAGCGGCTTGGGTTTCTCCCGAGACCTCTCTCCTTGGCCTCTCGCCTTCTTGCTGTGTCCTCACATGGTCTCTTCTCCCTGCACATGTTTTGCTAATGTCTCTTCTGATAAGGATACCAGTCCTATTGGATTAGAGACCCACCCTTGTGATATCATTTAACCTTAATTATCTCTTTATAAAGCCCTATCACCAAACATTCCCTTTGGAGTATGTGAACTTTGGGAGAGACACGATTCGGTCCATAACTGAAGGGTAGTCCAGGGCTTAAAGCAGGAAAGGTGTCAGGGTTGGTTAGGAGAGCAAAACTGAGCTAAGGTAATAAATTCAGGGAAAGTGCACAGCTGCCCTCAGGGAGAAGCAGACAGAATGGGAAGATGGCTATATAGTTAGAGTATTCTTGCAGCTCCGAGCTGAGAGGAGCCCAAAGCACAGCTGCATTCGAATGAGCTGTGGCCTCAGAAGACTTAGCCATACATCTGCCCTCTGCGACTGAGGCCGTGAGCCCCCAGCAGGGCTGCGTGTGAGTGCAGGAAGCCGGAATCAGGGAATGACGCCCGTGGCTCTGACGCCGCCTGGGGCCCGGGCCTGCTCTGGCTCCTGGGTGCTAGTCACCGGCAGTGTAAATACACATTTTGGATATCTGTGTTGTCCTACCTGTCCTGCCTGAGGCCATCTCTGCATGGAGAAGTCTGAGGGGACAGGACTGAAGGGTTAGTACAGTCTGCCCCTTAGTCCTCGCTGTGGTTCTTCCACCTGTCACCTGTGTATATTCTCACGGCACCATGCTGGGTCGGGCCCTTTATTGCATGTGAGGAGGATTATTATGACAGCCTCTTACCTGGCCTCCCTCCCGTGTGTCTTTGCTCTAGGCCATACCACCTACCATTTCTGGAGCCCTCTGCTTATAAGCCTTGGGTGCTGCCTGCTGCCTCCCAAACTCAGGCCAGACCCCTCGGGCTGCTGGTGGTCAAGACCTTTATGGTCAAATCTGTCACCCAGAAATTTCCTCCTGTTGGTGGTTCTTGAGTCACACTAGGTGTTTGGCTCATCGATCATGCCTCCAAACTCGCCCTCCTCCACGCCTGATGTCCACACTATTCTGTGCCTAAAATATTCTCTTCCTTCTTCACCTGCTGAGATTTCTGTACCTACCCATCTGCCGTCAAGCTCTAAATGCAGTCTTGCCTCACTTAGGACCCCTCCCTTGCCTCACGGTGTAGGTCTTTTTGTACTAAAGCTTTTCCTTCACCCTAAAGTCCCTTGAGAATAGAAGTGGTGTTTTACTGTATCCCATTGACCACTTAACACTATTTTGCATCTACGTGTGAGGTGAATGTTTATGGCGTGAGCAGATAAAATCAGGTTTGGGGTAATATGTCTTCTTGATGTTTCGTAGAAAGTTGAAAGACCAATGTTCGCGATCCTAAACTTCCCCCCTCTGTGCTAACTGAAGAAGCTAACTGTTTAGGGAGGCAAGAGGTTGGTAGGGAGCATGAAACTGAAGTGGAGTGGCAAGCAGTACTCTCATTCGGCCTTGTGGGGTGTCTCGTTGGGCCTTAGACAAGGATGGGGCTAGGCCTCTACCCGCAGGATTGGGGGAGGGGAGGAATGGCCTCAGCTCTTCAGGCAGATAGGTTTGGGGGTGGGGAGTGGCCTGTCAGTTTTAATTCATAGGATAAAGAGCCCACGGGGGCTATTAAAGGTTGTTTTCATCTGCTTGACTCTTAAGTTTGCCTGACTTAGAACTAGAACTTGGGGAGGAAGCACAAGGCACAGACTTGAGGCTGCCACTTGCTCCCATGCTGGTGGCCAGCACGCTGACTGTGGGCAGAGCTGGACGCTGAGGACGGTACAGGGTGACCAAGGGCGTCTCCTAACCAGGCTGTCACCTTGGTTTCTCAACTTGAGTAAAGGCGAGCTCAGGGTGGCTGTTAGCAGTTCTCCTGACCTTGACATTCTCCTTCCCGTGAGGGCGTTATCCCAAGCCTGAGAGGAGGGGAGGGCTCTTAGAAGCGGCAAAGGTTGGTTTTAAACACCGGTTTCTTAAGTAGGGGATTTTTAAAATGCTCACGGTTAGTTTTCAAGCCTGGGGATGCTGAGCGGGTAGATCCGAGAGGTTCCTAAGCATCTTTTTATAAATCCTACCTGATTTGTGAATTGGGCTGGGGGTGGCGAGGATTTAGAATCGAACTGTGAGGACTCAATGAGATATTGTACGACCTTGACACAGAGTTCTCCAACCGTGATGTGATTTTCTGTGACGGTGTATACATTCACACCGCCGACCAGCGGACCCGTTCACTCAGACAGAAGCGGCTGGTGCCTTCGGTGGGGGGAACAACTCACAGGATTGCAGGGGCGAGAAATGAAGATCCTGTAATTCTTGCCGACTTCACTTCTCCAGCGGTTGTCATTTCTTTTCCTTTCTCAGAAGATTTTGCTTTTCCCCGGCCTGCGTTGTGATTGATCTACAGCGACTTCAGGATTCCTTTACGAAGGACTCCCTGGGAGCTCGTAGGAGTTAGGCGAGCAGCCCTGCTGTCACCGTGAGGTCACTTTTGTGCTGGGAAATGCTTTGTATTCTCGTCAGGCTCCCGCTGACCCTGAGACGCGCATGTATCTCGGGGGGGATGGTGGATTTTTGATGAGCTACGTGGCTTTAAGCTCCCTTCGTTCCACTGGGCGGGCTTATGAGCATTTCTGCCCGTGTGATTTTTTTAAATCCAACATTTCCACATACAGCAATGACCTTAGAACAGAGAGCTCCTGGCCGTGCGGGTTGTCACTGCCGGCCCCCTGACACCGACACCGAGCCTCTGAAACGCCGCCTCCCGCTTTGCCAGCTCTGCTGCAGAAGGTCCCGACGCTTCCAGCCCCAGACACACACGCCAGGGGGAAACGCGACTCTTCCTCAGCCCGGAGCCGCAGCCGGCTCAGTCACTCCCTCCTGGCTATTTGGGTTTCACTTGTGCCTTCGCGATCCCCTTGCTCCGGGCTCCCCATGCAGAGCTGCTGGCGAGGGCGGGTGTGGACCAGGTTCACGTATGGGCCCCTGCGGACGGCTGCCTGGGGCTGAGGAACCCTGGCCTGCCTTGGACGGAGCCCGCGGGACCCGGGGGCCTCTGCCATTTCTTTCCTGTGGGAAGCAGGCCCGTGGCTTTCGTTCTTTCTTCTCTGGCCACGTGCAGAGGTCTGACCTGCTCTCCTCTGTTGTCACTACCAATACTTCCTAATTTCTAAAACGGACCTGTTTTCTCCTTGATGGGGGGCATATGGTTCTCTAACCCGGCAGCAACAATCTAGTCCTTTTGGGAGAAGTGAGGTCTGAAGCTATGATTAGTCATTAAGATTGAGCTGAAAAAAATCTCTTTGGCTCTTACCCGAGTCTCCCCTGTCCCCCAGCAGCAGGTTGTCCTCTCTCCCCCGGACAGGCAGCTTCGTTGCTAGAATTGACGCCCCCTCCCCTGAGCTCAGCAAGGGTTGTAGCTTTCTTTCATTTCCCGTATTTTATTTTGGCTGTTCCAACTGAGGAAGAGAGCGTTCTGAAGGTGTAATGGACTCTGGCTTCAGAGGATTGCTGATATGATATAGACATCTATAGATCTTTGCCAGTTACATATATATCCACTGGAGGGGTCTGACCGCCATGTTTTCTCAGGAAGCAGAAGATGGGGGCGGGGGCTGAAGAAACGGCGAACATCATCCTTAAGTACTGAGATCCTTTCTAGTTAGGTCCTGTGTTCCCATTCCCGGGCACGCTCATCACGCAGCAGTGACAGTCTTGCTCCAGCGACTGGTCCCAGGCCTGATTTAGGGGCCAGAGTGACACCAGGACGGGGACCAGGGCACAGCCCTTGTGACTCCTGGCTCGGTCCCCTCTCTGCCAGATGGCGGAGGAAGGAGTTTCGGGATCCCAAGGGCCCCACGTCTGGCTTGGCTTTTGCGGCTTTGGGCAGCTTTCTCCGTGGGTGCAGCTGCATGTGTGAAGTGTCTTGTCGGTCCGGCGTGGGCACCGGCGTTGAGCCTTTAGTGGCTGAGTCGTGGGGAGCGCGGCCGCGGTGGCGGGAGGCAGTCGGGGCTCCAGCAGCAGCTGTTTTTTCCAGCCAGCATCTCCACCGGAATTTCTCTGGGCATGACCGCTTCATTCTCTGGGCTCCCACCTGGGTGGGAAAAGAAACTTTGGCCTTCAGTGCCTGAGGCTTCAGAGACAGACGTGCAGATCCGAGTGAGCGAGGACCACGTGAAACAAACAAGTTCAGTTTTTTTTCCCCCCAGAAACAGTGATTTGTGTTTCCTCGTTTATCAGGCTTTTAGAGTCTCTGTTGAGGCACAAGACTATTTTGCCTCTTCTCCCTTCTCCAAACACGGGACTATCCTACTAGCAAGGAACTTTCACTTTCCATCCTTGACTTAGAGGGAGAGATTAAGATCCTGTGACGGAGCCCGCAGGGTGTGGGACCGCTGAATTTTAGGATGCCTTAGAGATGAGCGTTCATACGCCGATCACAGAGAGCCCAAGCTCACGACGGAAACACAGCTGCTAACGGCCTTTAGTTGGATCGTAAGGACATGTTTTGAATTTCGTAGGATTTGAATTTTGTAGGTTTCTCTGTAATCACCTCCAAATTTTGAGGGGCTCCCCCTACCCTCGTCAAGGCTTTTCAGCCTTGTGACGCTGGGAGCTGCTAGGGACCAAGAGGTAAGTGTGGACACAGAGGTCGACTTGGGCTGGAAGAGGCTCCCGAGGCTTCGGGCCGGCCGGCAGCAGAGAGCGAAGTAAAGGGTGCCGAGTGGAGGGCGGGCACCACGCCCTGGGGACGCCCTCGTCTCCCTCCCCGCCCGCAGCACCTTCCTGGGCGGTGGACTTGACACGGCAGAGCTGCTAAGCCTTCCCAGAGGCAGGCGATGACCACGAGGAGTGTGGCTGCTCTTTCGTCTTCCCCCGATTCTCGTAGGGAAGGCCGGGCCCTGGCGCCTGGCAAGGGGTCCCGTGGAACGCTGTCTACTTGTCTCTGGTTTTCTTGGCGCCACTGGTGCCAGACTCTGCTGGGACCCCGTGAAACGGCCAGGCCGTCTGGCGGCGGGAGGCTCTCTGCCCGGTTTGCACTGTCTGGGCACGAAGGTCAGAGGTGGCTTGTCCCACGACGTGGCTTCCAGGGACCCTGGAGCTCCTTGTCGTGTCTCCTTCCCCCTGCAGCCCCACACGCTGGTCCTCTGTTCCTGCCCCTGCAGGAGGGAGGGGACGGGTGGTTTTCTCTCTGACTTACTGGCGGGGAACTGTGACGAGACGACCATGGGGGCCTGCCCTGCGGGCGGCTTCCCCGGCAGGGTCCAGCCATCTGCTCCAGGGCCTCTGCCCTCCACGCTTATTCTCCTGTGAAAGAAAAAGCTTAAGCCAGGAGCAGTCGGGGCACTGGCGGGAGTCTTCCCCTGCTGCCCGGTGCCAAAGCCTGTCCTCCTCCCGAGGCCCGGGACCTTGCTCTGCAGGATGGATGGGAACAGAAGCTGCTTCCGTGGGGAGAAAGCTGATGAGGCCATGGGAATCCTCGGGTATCCCTACCCGGCTCTGACTAGAACTTCTGGGCCCGGAAAACCACTTCTCTATCTCATCTGCGATGCATCAGGCCAGCTCGGAGGCCTGGCCGCTCTGTTTTTTAATCGCGGTCTTCCTTGTCCTGTCCTGCCTCCCCTAACTCCTAACAATCCTTCTGGTCTTGGAGCTGTCATTCCTCCAGGAAGCCGTTGCTAAGTCTTCCCACCCCGTTCCCTGCTCCCGAGGCCTTCCGTTACAGTCTCCTCTCCCGTCGATTCTTCCCTGGCAGGTCATTTGCCACCTGTCACTGTAAAACTACGTCCTCCCTGACACGAGAGGCAGAAAGTGTGGGTCGGTCTTGTCTACAGCTTTATCCCCAGGGCCTGGAACTTGCCAGGCTCTTCAAATATTTGAATGGAAGTGGGACTGTATTTTCTTAAAAATCTTCATTCATGCATTTGGACCTAATTTCTTTAGGTCAGGGGACAAAGAGGAATTTGGTCTTGGAGCTATTGAAATTCACACATTTGTGTCTAGTACCCATGCAAATACACGCATCTGAAACTCAAGTAAAACGGTTATCCTTGGGGAGTAGATTGACAAATCGTTAGCAAGTCCTGGGAGGTGACCTCTTGTACCCCTGGTGTTGCTGTGATTAGGAGAATTCTAGGAGATGGAGAACAAGGTTCTCGCTCTAATTACGTTTCCTCTCCCACGGATCTATCCATTTGGTTTTCCGTCACAGAAATGGCCTCCACCTTCAACCCCCGAGAGTGTAAGCTGTCTAAACAGGAAGGGCAAAGCTACGGCTTCTTCCTGCGAATTGAGAAGGACACCGATGGCCACCTGGTCCGGGCGATTGAGAAGGGCAGCCCAGCAGAGGAGGCTGGCCTCCAGGACGGAGACAGAGTTCTTAGAATCAACGGTGTCTTCGTGGACAAGGAGGAGCATGCGCAGGTGAATGGGGCACACATGGTCCTTCCTCCAGGACCTGCCCCTCCCCACATCGCTGCTCATCATTCTGGTGTCGGTGGCGCTTTCCTGGCTGCCGCTGGCCAGGCGGGACGCCTTCGTGGCTGTACTTTCTGCCAGCTAATCAAATCTCCCACGCTTACCCACGCACGGTAAAAATGAGGGCCAGACGTAAGTAGCGTCCGGTTGAGAATGCATTGCTATATGCCAGGAAGGGCGCTAGGCAATTTCCTATTACTTGTTAATCCTCGTTACAACCCGAGGTACGTATTAGCAGTTCGCGGGCGTGAGGCGGAGGCTCAGAGAACTCACCTGGCTGGTGCGCCCGTGCAGTGAACCCGCGGGAGTCTGCCCCTGCCCCAGGCCCACCTGCCGCACGCGGTCACTGTCTTCACGGACCTGGCAGGACCCGCTGTGCTCTCAGAGGCATTCGTCCCGAGAAAGGACCAGTCCTTTTAAGCGTCGCCTGTGCTGGGTGGGGTCTCACTCCCCCTTCCTACAGTGCTAGAGGCTCACTCTAATCTGCACCTGGCTCCCGGGAGGACTGGGGTGCTCCCTGCCGATTGGGTGTCGGGGATCAGCTATCGGGATCTCCAAGGCCAGGTAATCAATCAGCCAGATAATCAGCCAGCATCCCTCTCTGGTGGTTGATAGAGGCTTATCGGTTAAAGTTATCTTTTCCCTTCTTCCTTGTAGGTTGTAGATCTGGTCAGAAAGGGTGGGAATTCGGTGACTTTGCTCGTTCTGGATGGGACTTCGTATGAGAAAGCCGTGAAAACCCAGGTCGACCTGAAAGAACTGGGCCAGGAGCCGAGCGTGAACGGCAAGACGCCGAGCCCCGTGGCGAACGGAGGGGCCCAGACTCCCACCCAGCCTCGGCTCTGCTACCTGGTCAAGGAGGGCAGCAGCTACGGCTTCTCCCTGAAGACTGTCCAAGGTGAGCCCGAGGGCGGGGCACGGACAGCCAGCTTTCCAGAAGGAAGACAGTGATCAATGACTTCTTCCACTAACTTATCAGTTGCTATGGATCTCCGAGGCAGCTGTACTCGCTCCCTGCAGCCCCAGCCCTGCCTGCACAACTGTGCAGTGAGGGGTCAAGACACTGGACAGTGGTGGGGGTCGGGGAGTCACTGGGCACTCTTGACCTTGAGGTCGGAAGCTTCAAGGGTTGATGTTTCTTTATTCTTTTCCAGCTTCCTTAGTGTGAGGGGGTGGAGGGGAGAA
>CM053517.1:38132074-38214155 GCA_028627145.1 Eidolon dupreanum
TCGAGGGATCACTTCATAAATTATATAAATGTCTAACCACTACTCTATACATCGGAAACTAATATAAAATAATGTTGAATGTCAACTGTAATTTTAAAATTAAAATTTAAAAAAAGAAACTGCGCTATAAAGAATAGTGAGAGGAACTGGGGATATTTAGCCCAGAAAGGAGAAATGTTAGAATCGTTACCTTTCTTCAGAGATTTGAGGGACTCCCACGCAGAAACGGAAAACTAGGTAATAATAAAAGCCAGTGTTTATTGAGCACTTACTATGTGCCAAGCGCCATGCTCATTTTTGTCCATACATTTTCTCATTTAACCTAAACATTGATCCTATGCTGTAAGTGCTATTATCCTCCCAATTCTACAGATGAGGAAAATTTAGAAAAGTTGAGTGACTTGCCCAAGGTCACATGACAAGTGGTGGAGTCGGAAGATGGACCGGGCAGCCTGACTCCTGTGCCCATGAGTGACTTACCCATGAGCCGGAGACATACCCTGTGTGAAGCCCCGAGCAGAATTAGGAGCAGTGGTTGGAAGTTACAGGGACACAGGTCTGAAGGCAACACGAGGAAGAATTTTTAAACAGCTGGAGAGAATACGAGGCGGGTGCTTTGGGTGGTAAAGAGCTGCACATCACCAGCGAGAGGAAAGCAGAGGATATAAGAGGAATTGCACAGAGCAGTTCGCAAGGAGCATGAGAGCAGCAGCAGCAGCTCCCGGGGACTTGTTAGACACCAAGCCTTGGACGCCCTGCAAAGCTGCTGACTCAGAAACCATGGCTGGGCCCAGCCCTGTGTTTTAACACTCACCTAGTGATACGTGCTCAAGTGTGAGAACCACAGGTATAGCAGTTCCTGCACCCTGCCAGGGACAGAGCCAGATGGCCGTTTCAGTCCTTTCTATTTCTGTGACCTCATAGTTCTACGGAAGGAAGACAAACGTATGATTTAACATCCAACCAGCTTTCCTTGTAATCCTGAGCATTGACTAGTAAGATCTTGAAAGCAATCTATCAGTTGCTAAATTGTGTAATTAGACTCAGGTACCTTGGGCATCCAAAGGCTGACAGCATGACTATGCGGGAGGCTGTGGGTGAGCCGCCCCTCCCACCCCACAGGGAGGGGGACTGCATGCTAGCTCCCTATGTCGCTTCGCTGGTTTTTGCTACGTGCCTCAGGCAGCAGCTGCCCAAAGTCGGACTCGGGTTTCCTAGTGCGATTGGCTGGTTCTGTTGTGAAAGCTGAACTTCTATGGGACGAGGAGGTGTTCCTGGTGTCTGTCCCCCCCGACTACACTTATATGATGGCTTTGGTGCAGGCACCTGAAAGGACCGCAAACCCCAGGGCACTTTATTGCTTTAAGGACCACAGAGTATAAGAAAACAGGAATTCCCCGTCCGTGCTAGGGTAACAGTGACTCTATATTAGTCATGAAAAATGTCCCCCAAGCCCGCATCTGATGACACCCTTAGGCTCCTGGGTAGCCTGGCCTGGCTGGCAGTCAGGACAGGTGTTTGCTCCAGAACCAGGGGGCTTCTTGCCGAGGTCGGAACCCAGAGCTTCTAATGCTCAGACTAACGCTCTCTCCAACAAAGTCTACAACCCTAGGATTTAGAAACAATCGTTGCAATCTCCCAGCCCTCAACAAGCCAGGAGGAACAGAACAGAACAGAAACAGTGAGGGGGTCACGGGTGGGGCAATACAGGAAGTCATCCATCCTGTCACCCCTAGGGACAGGGCCCTTTGGCGCCTGCCTCTCTCGATAGCTCCCTCCCTGCCTTCTTCCCCTTCGTCCTGGATGGAGCAGCTTCATTCTCCGTCCCACTCATGAGCAAAACTTTCTCCTATGTATCTTCTAGTTATTCTATTATCAGTCTTGTCTTCATCGTGAATTATCAAGTGCATAAACTGTGTCCCCCAAGATGAAGAAAACAATTTCAAAGAGTGGTTTTTCTCAGCCCCCTCGGCACCTTGGTCTATTTCTAGCACAAGAAAAAGGAAAAGGAGAAAGCGGCAGGGGAGGAGGAAAAGATTCGCCGTGGGGGAGGAGGTGAGAGAGGCAGGAAGACCCCTGACTGCTGAACGAACCCGACCTGTGGTTTCCAAAGACCATATATACCCGTAGTGAAGGCAGAGCAGTGACGGAAGTGGGAGACAGGTTTGAACAAGACCCAAGCACAAGTCAGGGGCTGACGGTATCTTCGCTGCGCTTTCGCCAGAACCCCCCGCCTGAGAGCAGCAGAGAACTTCTGTCCGGAGGTAAAGAGGCCATCTGGGGACCTGGGCATGGGAGCAGGGACGGGACAGTGGACAGAACTCCCCGGGCAAGGACAGGCTTCCAGCGAGGTCCCAGAGACACCCTGCTTCTCGAAACGCCTTCACCCTCGGGAGCTGGGAAGGAGAGGTGTTCCCCGTGCCATCTGGGCCGGCGCCCTTCTCCCGCCAGACTCTGGGGGATACGGAGGTGACACTTCCCTCAAGTGGGGACCAGCTCTGCGCTCAGGGAGGGAACCCAGGTGGGGCCCTTGAAACAGACCCAGACCCATCCCGGGCCACCTACTTTTTTGTTCAGTGCTCAAGAGGGACGGGTGACAAAGGGGAGAGTCACTGGAGGGAAGTTACACAGGTTTGGATCACCTCTCCTCTGGGACCCTCAACAGAAATCACAGATGTTTTCAAATCTCATTAGTTGTGACAGATGTCTCAAAATGGCATAGCTTGTCATCGGTACTCTGAAGTTACAATAGTTTGAGGCAGAAGCTGGGTCTGAAGCCACGTGTGTACTACTCTCTCATACATTCTTTTAATGCTGGGACAACTGTTTTGATATAATGTGGTTCTTTTGTTATCTTCCATATTTTTTAAAATTTATTTTAAATGTTATTCTGAGAAAGTGACCCACAGACTTCTCGAGACAACAGAAAGGGTCTGTGGCTCGTTTATGTCAAGGATGAGGGACCCGGCCCCTGGGTGCCGAGAAGGGCGGAGCCTGAGAAGGCGGGGCAGCCCTGCGCGGCCCCCGAGGGTCCCCCACTCCCCCACTCCGCTCGCTTGGGCTTCTCACGAGCCGGGGCTCATCTAGGGGGCGGGGCGGTGGCCGAGCCTGCGAGCGCATCTCGGGGCCTGGGGCCTCCTCCTCAGTTGTCCAGTTCTGTGATCTGCAGCCAGAGACATTTGCGAAGCTGATCATTAACCGTCAGCTCCTCTGAGAATTTAGATCTGGGCTTTGGCGACGGAGAGAATGGAGCCTCTTCTTTCCCATCTTGTCCCCACCAGCGACAGTCCACATTCCCTCAGAGCATCTTGGCCACAGCTTCGTGTGTCCTTTAACTGTCCCGACATTCGCATGAGGGAGCTTTAAACACAGAGGAACGTGAGGCCGGCGAGGTTAGTTCGTGCTTGGGTTTGAGTCCAGGACTCCCAGCTTACGAGATCCGGGCGAGGGGCGCGTTTACTGTCCCCTGCCATCTCTCCGCCCTGAGTGTCCTCGGCCCTGGGCGGCCGGCGGAGCTCAGACGCCCTGGGGAAGGGCAAGGCGAGGATGCCAGCCTACCCTGCACCCGCATGCACCTGCACGCGCGCGCGCGCACACACACACACACACACGTGCACACACGCACACACACACACTGCTAGTTTAAGTTTTCCCAGGCTGGCCCCGCAAGCCCGACCCCACGCCCCGGGCGTTTCAAGGCGCCCAACGCTGGGCGGATGAACTGCAGAGGCCTGGAAGGCAGCGCCCTCTAGCGGCCAGAGTGTAGAGCCAGCGGGGCCCGCTCCGCGCGGCACTGAGGTCACCTGTTCCGCAGGGCCCCCCGCCTGCTCCCGGCCCTCGCGAACGGCCCGCAACAGGCTTGCATGCTCTGCCGCAGCTCGGCCCTGGCATCAGCGCCTGCGAGAAGGCCAGCCTGTCCGCCACTGTCCTCTTGGAAGCAGTCCCTACCCTGCCCGCGCCCCCTTCCCGCTTGCACTGGTCCCTCAGGAAACACGCCTAGAAAAGGGACTTGACCTTCTCGACATCTCACAGCGTAGCTGGTGCAGAGCCAGGCCTGGAAACCACATCTCCCCAGCCCACTCCCCACCTTACCTCACCCCTGCATCCATCAAGCACCAGCCCCCCAAAGTCAACAAACATCTTTCGAGGCCTAACTCCAGGGCCATCTTGCAGCGTTTCCAAGATCTCTCATTCGGAATCTGTCCTTCCCAATTCCTTGATATACTTCATGCCCTGTTACCGTCACTCGCGTCGCAGACATTCGTGAGGGGCTTGGATGGCTGTGAGAAGAGGTGCAAAGGAAATGAAACTCAGAGAGACCTGCATAACTTGGGGGTCAGAATCCTAGCACCCCCACTTAGAAGCTGTGATTTTAAGCTCGTCGCAATGCCTCAGTAAGCCTCCATAAGCTTAGTACAAATGACAGTTTTTTAAATAACCATAACAGCTCAGTGTTTTATAAGAAGTAAATACAAACATGTGTACAGATGCACTTGGGGGACTGTAAATTACCTCAAATATGAGGAACCATAAAAATAGTCATGGCTGACAGCTACTGAGCCCTTACTCTGCATCACGGCCCATGCTGTCACCATGCTACGTAAGCGGTTTGCATTGGTTGCTTCATTGGTCGACCCAGACAACCACCCTGGGAAGAGAATATCATCACCATTTTATAGATCGATAAGTTGGTTTTCAGAGAGGTTAAGACACTTGCCCAACATTACATAGCAAATACCTGTCAGAGTCAGACTGCAAACCTGTCCTGACCCCAGAGGCTGTATTTAACCCCTAAGATGGTCCGCCTCTGCTGTTTGTCATGATGCCTGACATTTTATAGTTGGTCAGTGTTTGTCAAATATCCGTTAACCGCTGAGTGTAGCTCTTGTTTCCAGAGCCTAACTAGTTGCCCATTACACAACTAGTAAGTCGGGGAACCAGGGCTTGGACACAAGCAGTTTGGCTGTAGACTCTGTGCTTTTAACCACAACCTTAGGCTGAATGAATAAACGCAATCCCTCTTTATTTTCCTTTCAAATCAGATGAGGCTTTGTAGCACAAACACATGTCACTAAACTTTCAAAGTTTTGTCTCTAGAGACTGTATTCTGATGCTATTGACATTCTGGGAGAGAGAGGGGTCAGCATGAAGGTGCCACACTGGAGAGGGAGCAAAAGGTCGAGGCTAGGGCAGCAGCATTGGGGCCCAGACCACTGGGCTGCTGCTTGGCTTTATTGGGATTGCGACAAATTCATAGCTAAATATAGGGAAAATTAGCAGTTATCTCCATTCAGATTTTCTATGTTCCTTAATAGCACTTTATAATTTTTACTCTATAGGTCTTAATGGAAATCTTGTTATATTTTAAATTCCTGGGCATTTTATGGGAGTGTTTTTATTGTTATAATGAGTGAGATTTTTTTCTTCTATCATATTTTCTTAATAGTGATTGTATCTAGGAAAATTAATGATTTTATATATTCACTTTGTGACTACCTTATAAAATTTTATTTTTGTTCTGTTTATACATTATTAGTTTACATATAGTTACATAATGTTCCATACTATGGATATGCCATAATTTACTCAACCATTCTCTAACCAGTGGGTCTTCACCTTTTTCTATGTAAGTTACATCGTGTATAAATGACAGTATTTTTGCCTCAAGATTTCCAACATTTATCTTCCTTACTTGCTTCTCTAATTGTCTAAATGCAGTGACCAACATTTCCAGAACACTGTAAAATAATAGAGGTAATAGGAAGCATTTTTGTCTTGCTCCTAATTTTAATAGAAATTCTATTTTATCATTAATTATGATGCCAGAATTTCATTTGATATATTTCTCTATTTTGTTGAACAATATTCATTTATTACCATTTTACTTAGGGTTTTAGTGGGAATAAAATATAAGATTTGATCAGAATATTGACTTTCTCTTTTGATCTAGAACATGTAGATATTAATAAATTTCCTAATATTGAGTCATCCAAGAATTCCATTTGACATGGTGTATTATATTTTTAATATCTTGCTGGATTATTTTATTGTTTTATTTAGGATTTTCACATGAATATTCATGTGGGACTGGTCTGTAGTCCTCTTTATTCTTTAAGGTTTTCCTGTTAGTAAGAAGAAATGAGATTTCCTTCTTTTCCTATGCCATCAATTTGAATAGCATCAGAATAGCTTAGAGAATTTACTTATAAACTATCCAAAGTAATGCTTTCTGGACATTTTTTCATGAAAAAAATTTTCTCGATTTTTATTGTGGCCTAAAAGTTTATTGGTCCTTGTAGGGTTTCTTTCTTTCCTTTTTTTTTCTTTTTTTTTTTTTTTTTTGAGTCAAGTTTGCTCATTTGTATTTTCATAGAAAATTATTTCAACCAGCTTTTCTAACTCTTTAGAGTAATATAAAAGTGAGTACGTAGCAAACTTTCTCAGCTCTCTGTTCTGTTTTATATACATGGTATCATAGTATCATATATATATGATACATATCAGATATATATATGCTGTATATTTAACTGTTGATATATTTGATAGATCTCTGTACATCCATATATATGCTTTTTTTCTTTATCATATGTATTATCTTTATCTTTTAAAATATATCACTTGATATGTACAAAAATATGTAACGTCTGAAAACATAAAGCATAACAGCTAATACCCCTGAGCACATTGCACAGCCGCAGAACTAGAACATAACCAAAAGCATCCTCTGCCTGTGTGCTCCTCCTGCACCATCTCACTGACAGAGAATAACAGGCAAAGAATATGCAGCTCATGGAAAATAGGATTTCTAGGATGTATTTTTTTGTTTTTGACATCTATGCTAATTGCATTATGGCAAAGAACGTGGTCTTTATGATACTGATTCTCTGAGACTTGCTTTATTGGCTAGTCGTACATGATCAGTTCTATAAATTTTCCATGTGTGTTTGAAAAGAATGTAAATTCTCTAATGGATAGATGGAGAGTCTGTATGTCCATTGGATGAACTTGTTTATTATTACTTAAGTCTTCTCTTTTTGTTTGCCTGATTTGCCATTATCATGGATCATTCTGTAGTTTCCATTCCTTCCTATAGTTCTTTCAAAGTCTGCTTTATATGGTTTGAGATTGTGTTATTAAGTCATACAAGATTCTAATAATTATGCTGTCCTGGTAAACTGAATCTTTTTTATCACCATATAGTAACTCTACTGCTAAAACATTTTGTCTTTTTTGTCCAATATTAATATATGCCAGCTTTCTTTTTGCTTTTATATTTAACTCATATCTTTTTCTGTCCTTTAATTTTTAACTTTTCTATGTCTTTATTCTTTAAATGCTCCTTTTGCATATAGCATATTGCTACATTTCATTAAATCCTATCTGACAATCTTTCTTTTTGGTTAGTTTATATGACTATTAATATATTTGAATTGGGAGTATTATTTTCCTTTCCTTTTTGTATACTTTCATTTTACCTCTCACACTTTTATCTTAATGTGATATATATTATGATTGAAAGCATTTTGTAATATCCCATTATACATCTCTGCAATAGATATGTAAGGAAACTAATATTAGATGTTTTTAAACTTCTTATGACCATAGCTGTAAATATATATTTTTTAAATTCCTCTTATTAATATGATTGATCAAACAACAAACTTTGTTAGTTTTTAAACATACTACTTCAACATTTTATACACCCAAAGTGTTAGATTGGTTTTTTTAAAAAATTTCATTCTGTCTGTGGATATTATTTTTTGCTGAAGTGAAAATCATTCAGCATCATTATATATATATTCTTAAAATAGATGTTTGTGTCGAGAGATAATGTTCACATAAGGAGATGAGAACAAGACAATTTTTAACAGCAATATCTCTCTATTTGAATTTCTATCTCATACAGCAAAAATCACACAGTAATCTATCAGAAAAAAATACACTTAAAAGTCAACTTGTTTACTTTTTAGGTGATGTAGTATTTTTTCTTTATTATATTTATTATGTATTATATATGTATTAATAGCTAAGCTCCTGTAACAAAGAAGTGGGGAAAACCTGGAATGGCTTAAACATTTTCTTTCTCACATAATGGTCTTAAGCAACCTAGGATGGGTAGGGTACTTTATGTGCTCCATGATGTTTTCCAGGAAGACGGTTCTTCCTGTGTTGCTGCTTTCCTCATCTTTCCATTACTGCCCTTGGCTGAATGGTTGAAGCCAGTTTACTAGAATTCTAACTACATTCTGGAAAGTAGAAAATGGAAGAGAAAAAGGATGAATGTTCAATCATTTTGCTGTACAACAAACCACCCAAACTCTGGTGGTTGAAAATGATAACTGTTTTTTTAGCTCACAATTCTGTGGTTTGGCAATTTGGGCGAGGTTCAACTGGCAGTTCTTCTGAGCTCATTGGTTTGTCTGGAGTCAGCCAGAGGTGGGCTGGGTGCTGATTGCTTGCAGATGGTCTCACTCACACGTCTCATGCTCGGCTGGCGAGATGGGAGAAATGTTTGTCATCTCTAGCAATCAGCACGCTGGCTTGAGCTTTGTCAGAGTTGGCTGGATTCCAAAACCAGGAGAAACCCAACCCAAATGCATTAGCACTTTACAAGACTTTGCTTGCATCACATTTGCTAATGTCTCATTAGCTAAACCAAGTTAAGTAGCTAAGTCCAGACTCAGCAGATGGAGAGGAGTGACCGAGTCACATTACAGAGGGGCATGTATTCAGAGGATGAATTCATGATTTTTGTTGTTGTTATTGTTTGTTTGTTTGTTTTGGGGGGGTGTTTTGTTTTTTTTGCAATTTTCTACCAAGAGCAAGACCTGTAAGTAGCACATACCACTTCCTTTTACTTGGGTTGACAAGAATTTAGCCACATAGCACACCTCATCCACGAAAGGAGGCTAAGAAATGCCTCCAGCCAGCCAGACAGACAGACATGTTCTCTGCTAAAACTTGGTGAAGGTGGACAGTAAGTTTTGTTAAAAAGGGAGCTGTGGGGGAGATAGACACCGGAGGAAAATGCCAGTCTGTCCTACAGCTGACGACTCCATTAGCTAGTTCTTCAATTTGTGAAAAGCAAAGAATTAGAAACAGATTGATTTATAAATGGATTTTTTTTTTTTTTTTTTTACCTTCAATTAGGCACACATTTCAAAACATCCCTCTGGTTCCTTGGAGGTTTTGATACCCCAGGACAATGCTCCGAGTAAGAGCCAGGGTAAGCGAGAAGTCCGCCTTTCTTTTATAAGGTGGGAAAGTTTAACTGGGGAAGCGGGTGAGAAAGGAGAATCTGCGGGTGGACCCCACCACATCACCTTGTCGTGCAAATCTATGTCAGGAAGGAATACAAGGGAAGCTTGGGGAATCACGAAATGCATTCATTTAATTAATTGTGCCCACAACCTCTTAGAAAATCTTTAATGCCTCCTGGGTTATGTACATTTCAGTTTTAAGGCAATTGACTTAAGACACTTTTATTCTGATCGCCTTTCGTTTCTTCTTACAAACTATCATCCAGCATCTTAGTTCTGTCCTTTTTGTTAATCCCACAAGTAGACATTTTTTATTTTGACCCCACGCTACAGTGTGACTAGGTTTTTTCTTTAACTTGGCATTGTGAAAAATATATAGTATATAAAACACATAATGAAAGTCTCTTTCATTAGTTCCTAAATTTCTCAAGGTGAACATCTTACATTTTGACATATTTCCAAATGTGTGTGTGTGTTTGTGTGTACAGATACACAGATATATACACACATACATAGATACATATTCTGTGTTCAATTTTTTAAATTATAAAAGTATTACAGGATCATCTTAGCAAGTCGAACAACATAAAAAGGCATCAAGAAAAATTACTAAACTCTCCCACTTCCCTCGCGACTCACCTCTCTGAAGTAAACAATACAAACAATGTGCTATGTATCTTTGTACTTGTTTCTGTGGTCTATAATTATATACAATAGACAGGGAGAAAAAAAAATCATCCTCTACCCTTCAAGGATTTCCTGGCTGGTCTAATAATAAAATTAACACAGACAGATTAGTAGGAGAGAAACAGATTACAAAGTTTAATAACACACATACCCTTACCCTCCCCCCATACATCAGAGAGACCCGGGCACCCATGGAAAAATGTACATTATCAAGCAATCTTGTAGAACGTCTTAATCTCAACCATCTTTTTAGAGGGCAATTTGATAACATGTAATAGAAAACATTTTGAATGTTCATATTCTTTGACCTGACAATCCAATTAACTTAGAAAAAAAAAAATCTGCAGAGACGGCCCTTAGTGTCTCTCTCTCCTTCTCCAGTACACCCCACTGGATTCGGTATCTCGCTTCCTAGCCAGCTAGATTCTCGCACCCAAGCCCTCCTCCATCTCCATCAAACCCTGGCCAGCCGAGGAGGTGCCTGGAACAGGGAGGCGGCCTTGGAGCCCTGGAAGGCCTTGTCCAGGATTCCCCCTGTGCTTTCAGGAAAGTGAGGCCAAGGACATCGGCAGAGCCGGCATTTGCCTCGACTTCCTGGAGCTGCTGACAACGTGTGGGATGCCGATGACATCTGGCAGAGGCTGCTTGGCTCTGGCTGTTCTGCTGGTAATCGCCGACATCCAGCTTAGTGGTAAGGACAACCCACCCCCAGGTCCCCAGGGCAGAGACAGCCATCAGGGAGGACCCTGGGCTCATGAGGAGGGATGGATACCATGTATTTTTCTCTGGTGAGGCAGAAAAGGACCCACCTTTCTTGACACTAATAAAGTGTGAAAAATACAGTCTTTTCTTTTTTTGTCAGCATCCGATTGCCCATTCTGCCTCTGCTACGTTGTAAAGAGCCTGGCAATCTGGCCGGATCTGAGATTCCTACAGGTTATGACATCCAGGTTTGAAATTCAGAGACAATATTCGTCGACTCTGGCAAACCCATTTAACCGCTCCCGTGCCTCAGTCTGTTAATCTATAAAATGGGAACAAGAAGACCTGTCTCTAAGGCTATCCCGAGGATTTAGAGACAGTGCACTCTGATAGTTAAAGGCCCTACAGAATTCCCGACGGAGAGCAGAAATACAAATCATTCCTGAATTAGTAGCTGGGATTGCCTGTTGTCCTTCAGATATGCCTATAGCTTGCAGATAGCACTTTGAAGAGGCTGGTATTTAATGTCCGTGGGGAGGTCCGCATCTCACCTGGACGTTTATGTGGAAGTGAATTTTGTTCACCATGTACACCTGGCTTCCCACGGCTAATTCCTGCTTTCCTGTTTCAGGATGCATGGACATCAGCAGCTCAGTTTCCCAGGAAGGAAAGAAGCTAAACTTAATCTGTACCGTGCGGCATAAGGAAGGAGAGGCAGAGGGGGTTGTCGTGTTTTTGTGCAAGAACAGGACTTGGGACTGCTCCCCTGAGACCAGCCTGGAGCAGCTGAGAGTGAAACAGTATCGTGGACCAGATGGCGGCAGCGAACGGTCATCTCAGTTGGTGTTCACCATAGACCGAGCCACGCCGTCGAACAGCGGCGTCTACCAGTGTTGCGCCAGAAGCCAGAAGCCAGACGTCCATCTCCAAGGCCATTTTTTCTCCCTTTCGGTCACAGGTGAGCTCCTAATATCCCTAAGGGCACCGGGTGGGACGTCAGAAGACGGTTTTTAAATGAGCTCTGGGGACACCAACTCCAAGGTGACCACGGTAACTTTGCTGACTTTCTGGCATGACTTTAGAGTTCCTTCAAGGTAGGCTTGTTTGCATCCCCAGTGTGACACAGATTCTCTGTTTATTGCTGCTAAAGTACCCACAAATGTTAAAAAAAAAAAATCCTTATCTGGGTGATGAATTATGCTGAGAAGTCACAAGATGACACACAAGGAGGCACTTCTGAAACCCTCGCCTGATCCGCTCATTCTCTTTGGAACCAGAGACGGGGAACTACACAGTGACGGGACTGAAAGGCACAGGGCGCCGTGAGCTCAGCCACAGCCAAGGCGCTCTCAGCTCAGGCTTCCGGCAAGAAACGCTCTGGGCAATGCTGGTCACCAGCCTGGTGGCCCTGCAAGGTATGTCCAGATAATCCGTAAGCACTCCAAAAGACGAGGGTGCTATACCTTTGTCGCCTTGGTTATTCTCCAGCAGGAGGGAGGAGAGGGGATGAAGTGGGGGAAGGAAATGCTCCTTGAGCCCTGACTGTAGGAAAACATCGAACCAGAGGGCAAAAGGGACCCAAAGGGACTAAAGATCTCACACTGACTAGGAAAAAAATGACTTGCACTGGGTAGGACAGACCTACTGGGAAAGGCAGGCAAATCCAGGTGCCTCATTCACTGGATGAACAGAGGGCTGCAAGTTGAGGCCATTATGTGGCAACGAACAAGGCAAGAGACCGATGTGGTCTGCTGGTGGGTTTTGAACAATGCAGCTTCCTCGGCAAAGGCCAATGGCCAGATTGAGTATATTAAACACTTCTGGCTGAGTCCATTTATCAATACGAATTGGGGTTTTCTGTTAGATAATGACTGGAACTTACAATAACTTGCCATTTCATTTTTACATAATCAGTAACTGACGCAGGTTTTTGCTCACCCTTGGCATTCTTAATTCCATTTTTTTTGTGCTGTCCTCGAATCAAAACCCACTTGTAGTGTCACCAGAATGTGAGCTCTCACAGCCAGGACTGGCTTGTTTACTCCATCAGAGAGTACAAGGCACATGCAGGTTCTTAATAAATTTGTTTAACCCATTTCCCATTTGCCCCAAGAATACTCGCCAGCAGCACTTGGGGCTGCCTTTACCGCAAGATAACTCACGGATTACAGTCCTAACCTAGCCCCTCAAGTTTGCCACAAAATATCTTGCTTGTTTTTATTTTCCCATTACTCTAGTTTATCAATAGTCCTTGGAAACAAATGACATCATTCTATTTATAGCATTGTTTTTAAGTAGTGTTATTTCCATTTACAAAATATACTAAGTTCTCGATCGCTGAAAATGTTAAATCCTAGAAAATGTAGCATTCCTACACGTGATGTGAAATTTACGCTGGCTGTGAGTTGCACTATTTTCTAAATGGGAAGATGGTTAAAGAATCTGTATGATGGGTTTGGCTTTACAGATGGCGATTCTAACCTTCAGGAGAGTTCCCCGTTTACTCGTCAGGAAAACAGCAGAGGTCACATGTTGTCCCAGTTCACAGGGGTTAACTCAGGCCCTCCTTACGCTAAAACCCTGCACTGGCCCTTACCTACTGCAGTCTAAAAGGACCTTCTCCATTCCTTTGCTCCCCCACCCCTACCCCCGTCACTCTGAGACTGGCATCTCTCATTCTTCTGGTCCCTTAACTGCAAGCTACCAAAAGCAGAGACCTTACCTGTAACCCTTAGCAAGGACCTGCCAAATGTCTCTGCCAGTTTTCAAGCAGTCTGACCTTTGAGACATAATTCTTTATTGAATCTAAATTCATTCAGATGGTCAGGCTACTGTTAGTAAATTTTATTTCTTTATATAGAAAAACTCTATGAAGAAGAAATTGCATCCAGCCATACAATCTACCACCACTTACCCCCCCGACCCAAGTTATGCGAGAGCAAAAAATCTCTTCAAGTTCTTTTCCCTTCGCCAGTCAGGTGAAGAATGAAGTTTTGATAATTCATTCCTTTTCTTTATCCTCCTCCCTCAAGACTTTGCAGAATTATGAAATGAAAGTACACTATTTTCTCAGGCCTGGGCAGGGGGAGTCACTTTAAATCAAGTCATCAAGCTCAGGGGGAAGAAGAGGTGGGGAGAAAAGAGGAGGGAGTTTGGGTTCCTGATCTCTGTGCCCCCTCCGGCTCATGACAAATTTCAGGGAGTACCCTTGTCCCATCACTGAGCCGACCATTCACTGCTGTACATGGAAAACCTACCCTGAGCTTTCTGAGTGGCACGCTTCTTGAGTGTCTTGCCTTGCAGCAAGGAGGGGTCAAAGGCTGGCTCCCTCCCCACTTCCACCAGGATCAGCTGGACTTGCCAATGATCACATCTGCACGTTGGCAGTAAGACGTGCACATAATCCCATGTTTCCTTTCTCATCCCTTCTCTAGTCATGAGCACCTATCAAACACACATCCCAGATGAATTACATGAGCTATTATGCTGCTATTCTAAGCTTTGTGGCAGTGATACAAACTTCCCTTTTTCTTTCTACAGTTTTGTAAGCCAGACGTAAAGCAGCAAGATAAATTGGACTCTCTTTACTTGGTATCTCTCCCATTACATGTACAGAGCACCACCCACCCCCCAACCACCAGTGGAGCGGGGTGGGGAAACAGGTCAGAAGGGAAAAGATGCTAAATATGCCAAGAATCTGGAGAATTCACAGCGGGGAGAGCAAACCTGCCTTTCTTCCCAACTCCCATCACCTGCGAATAAAAAGTAAAGCTCCCACAAAGGAGGCTGGCATGGTTCTTGCTCACTCTGTGTGTGTGTGTGCGCGCGTGTGTGTGCGTGTGCGTGTGTGCGCGCGTGTGTGCGTGTGTGTCCAGGACTCGTCCTCCCTCCCCTCCAACACAGTGAAATAAACAAGCAAGTCAAACACCAGTTTCTCTGGAAGACACTTTTATTTAACACTGTGAAGGGAGGCGAGGAAACAAGCAAGGGCAGGACGGAAGAGAAAGAGCGCCAGACGCAGGCACTTGACTTGGGGTGGAAATGAGGAGACGCAGAGACCATGGTGCCCAACCGTGTCTGCGAGGCGCTGCCGGCGAGGCCGGCGTGGACCAGGGGCACCACGGAGCTCGGCGGCTGCCTCCCGCCAAGCACCCGTCAGCCTCTTCGGTCACTTCTCGTTCTATATAGATGCCCAAAGCAGGATTTGCAGCCCCTTTCCACCTAAATGCCCAAATCCTGTTTCTCTTTGAGCAGATGACCTCTTGCCATAGTTAAGCAGAGAGGAGAGGGCAGGATCTTCTTGACAGGAAGAACCACAGAAATGAAGAGGAAGGAACACAGACCATTTAACCGAAGCTAAATGACAAGCCATCGAAAGGAAACAGACACCTACCTGTGATCCTCGGCCAGCACCTGCCAACTGTGGGAGCTAAGGTTATGGAACACGGAGAGAGAAGGGGGAAAGAGATGGGTAAGACCCTCGTTAGTGATGGTCCTGAACCTCAAACTCAAAGGTCTGGGTTTTGTGCCTTATGGAGGGAGAAGACTAGGCACAGAGTCAAAAGACCTGGGCTCAGACTCTGGCTCTGCAACAGGCCAGCTATGCTCCTGGAGCAAACGAAGTTTCGAGATACGGCTTCAAATATGTATATACCATATAACGCAACTGCATGTCGATTCCGGTGTGACTGATAAAGACGAACTGATTTAAAGGCATTACTGAAATCACAGTAGCTTATTGTTATGCATTTTTTCACCAAAGCACTGAAAATACAACTATCATCTTGTTGGGAAGGGAGTCTAATACTCTTTGGACGTTAAAAATGGTACCTCTCATCAGAAGAGGTAAAGACCACAGGCCCACATCCCACGCTCCGCCGATGTGAGGGTGCTCGCTGGAGGAGGACAGGCAGCACGCGGCGCCGTGGACGCCTTCGCACGGAATCTGGCAAAACGAACTTGATGCGCTAAGACCTGAGAGCTGGACGCCTGGAATTCCACTCGTCTGGCAGGTGTGTGATCAAAACCGGTGTCCTTTGGATGGGACCCGGGCGCTGTCCTGCCCCTGGGAAGGCCTCCAGTGTACAGTGCGCTGCGTGTCCCGTCTTAAACCCTGGAGCAGCCCGTGGGGCGCGGCCCGTGCGCGGACACTGACGTCACCACCAGCCACGTCCCACACGAGAGCCGCGATGTCTGCCCCATCCAACCTCCCCCCACTCCCTGCATCGGGACTTACGTGAGATTCACTCTGGACACTCCGTGAGGGAGCACTGTCTAGTCCCCCAGCTCCGGACCCCCACTGGTTCACTCCTGCAGACAGCCCTCTGGCCGCCCCGCTCCAGCGCGAGGCCGGGGGGCCCCCGACACCGCCGCCTACTGAGCGGCCCGGCCCGGCTGCCCGGCGGGAGCCGGCTCGGGGCGGCCGGCCTGGTCCAGCGCTCGCCGTCGAGTCTGGCGTGCCCTGCGCCTCCCGAAACCCAGAGGGGCGCTGCTTGGAGCAGACGCGGCCCACGATGCCGTCCTCATCACACTGAGGTACTTAATGGTCCCCGAGGAAACGCGCCTGGACACCAGGGAAAGATACGGAGGCATGCACGTCACGGAGAAGTCCATTCGGCAGCAATAATTTATCGAGGGAAAAAAAATGGTATTTAACTTATGACAAAGAAGCAATGGATTACAAACACCCTTTCCTGACAGCCATTTATTCTCAACTTTCATAAACGACTAGGCCTTCACCGCTACTGAATCCCTTCGCCACGCCAGTAACGAGCCAGCAGAGCCCCGACCCCGGGAACCACGGCGAGGGCCTGAGCGCGCACGGTGAGAACCGGACCGTGAGGCCCCGGCCCCCGCCGTCCCCGGGGCCGCTCTACCTCAGCGCCATACCCCTCCCTTCTCCCTCGAGTGAAAGCCTGTGTGTGTGTCTGCGAATATATACATGTACCCACACACGTACATAAACAGGAATTTTTCTAATAACTACTTAATCAAAGTGAGACTTGCTGGGGGGAAAGAAGTGTTCCCCAAAAATCTTCCTTCTGACTTGAGAGCTAATTATTGGACTGGAGAATACCGCTCGAGGAAACCATCCAAGGAGCACTTGCTCGGCTGTTAGGCAGCAAATGTTGTCAACTGAAAGGTGTAATGAGCTAAAGAAGCTATTTGACTTATAGCCATTTCCACATCTTCCACCTAGAATAATTCCTTTTTCTTAGAAATTAAAATATTATCATAAAGAGTCAAGGAGCTACATTAACAGGGACAAAATGTCATTCAGGATTCTCCAAGTTTCTCAACTCTTCAGAGAACGGGGAATAGGAACTTTGAGGGAAAACTAACTTTTCTGTGTCAGGATTATTCCCTCTCCCTGTTCCCAACTCACTAGCTTAGAAACTTTAAAGATGTTGGAGCTCTATCAGCTGACAGTTCTCTGCTCTGCACCTCTTGGTCAACTGCCCGTTCTGTACAGCCAGAACTAAGCCAGATGAAGGCGAGTTAGACTAACACGCCTGCGAACTACCTGAGAAGCAATTATCACCTGCAGTTTGCAGTTAAGGCCAGCAAGGAGCTGCCCTATATAAACTCTCAACTTTCAAGTCTTCCAATCTCTAAAAGTTTCTCCTATTTATGTGCTAAGATAGTTTTCTTCCCTCTTATTTCAAATTATATGGACAAAGGGAAGATAAAGAACACATTCACGAATAAGAAAACAATCTGTCCGGCTCTGCATGGGACTCAAGGGTGGGGCATTTAACATGAAAGCAAAGGCCTCGAAGTTCTAAGGGCTCAAGATCTGAAACTGCAACAGTGGCTCCCCATTCCCTTTGACACTCAGGGAAAGCTGAAACGACTCTCTTGAATCCCACTAAAGATCCAGAATCCTGAGTCTGTATGCCTTCCTGCTATAAAGGTTACGTAGCCCTCTGCCTTGGGCACTGTATCTAAACTGTGTTTGAAACATGTAAGAGCCAGGTATTCCTAGAAATAAACTCTTAACCCCAGCCACATTCTGGTGTTAGGCCAACGGATCCACAGTGTTTCTGCCTAGAATGGGAGGCATCTGAGACTTCCAGGTGAACTTAGGTTGAAGAGAAAACACAGGTATGACGCATCCAGCACCCTGATCCCCGTTCCACGTATATTTCTTCCACAGTTTGACACTAGTACTAAGATCTCTAAGCAAGACAGACACTTCCACACACACTGTTCACCTGGCAAAAAAGTGGGATGAGGATCATTCCACTGGGCGTCATTTCTATTTTTCTTCCTTGTGATGGTTAATTTTAAGTATCAACCTGACTCCGCCATGGGGTGCCAAAGATATTTACTTGGTCAAGTGTTACTCTGGGTATGTCTGTGAGAGTATCTTTTGCTAAGATTAATATCTGCAGCAGCAGACTGACTACAGCACATTTCTCCCCCAGTATGGTGGGCCTCGTGCAATCAGCTGAAGGCCTGAACAGAACGAAAAGGCAGAGGCTCCTGCTGTCAAGGGGTACCGCCTCCTGCCTGACTGTGTCAGTCCTTCTTGCCTTTGGACTCAAACTGAAATATCGGATCCTCGTGGGTCTTGAACTTTCTGGCTTTTGAACCGGAAAGAACACTGGCTCGCTCATGCTGAGGCCCTAGGAATCGAACTGAACGATAACCACTGACTTTCTCCAGGCTGACAGGAAATCCTGGGACTTCTGAGATGCCATAATCGCATGAGCCAATCCCTTACAAACCTCTTTTTATATCACTCTCACACACACACACACACACACCCCATCAGTTCTGCTTCTCTAAAGAACCTTGGCTAACACACTCCTTAACCTAAATTACCCTGGAAGTCTGAGATGCCGCCAACTCTAGGAAGAAACAATACAGAGTCATTAAGTGGGAGGAGTCTGGGAAACTGGCAAAATGAGCCTCACTCCTCTATCAGAGCAAAAGGAAGTGAGAAAAATTCCGGTAACTGAGACTGATGCTACTTGCTATTCTGTGTGCTGAAAGGTAACTCTCTGCCCAGCACTTTGTTTCCATCCTTTTGTGAAGCTGCTCAGATCCTTTCTAGTTCTCTACTCGTAAGTGAAAATACAGTCACCTGTCCTGCCTGGTACCTTGAGACACTTTAACAGGCAGACAAGTTTCCAGGCTGTCATAGTTTTTCTTGAGAGAGCTGAATACTGACCACTAAATATTCATAATATACTCATACCTCCTCCCAGCCTCTTTACCCCCCATTCAAAACCAATGTGTATTTTGGGGCTACATGTCAATAGCCTTAGTAAATAGCTCACATTCTGCAAAGAAACAATCTCTACAGAGGTATGACATGAGAGGCATTATGAAAAAACATCTTTTATTACTTCTGGGCCCAACCTGAATCATACCTTATGGTGACAACTTTTCCAGGCAGGCTATTGATTCGGCGAGCCCCTCCCCCACTTTCTCCTCCCTCCCCCACTCCATCATCTACCAAAGTACAAAGGTATCTCCGACCCCCTGCCCACGCCCCCAGAATCAGTGTATAATGTGTGACAGTCAACGAAAACTGAGGGAAGACCCTAGCCAGGTCAAGTGGCTTCCTTGTTCTGATCAGTCCAAACTCTGAAGGGCTGCTATGACCATATAAACGGTGCCCGTCACCCTTTTTGGTGCACCAACAGTGGTTATAGGTCCTCATCATTCCCTTTTGAAACTCTGAGGTTCCAAGGATAATTCTGATCTTCAAATGCTCTAAAGAGCATGTGTAAGTACATGAGACACTGTTAGGCTAAAAAAAAAAAAGTAAGGCACACCTCTCCTAGGCCAAACTGTTTTGGACATGATCACAGCAGTCAGTTTCATTCCAAATGTTGCCAGAACCAAGCCAGAAAAGTTTCAGAGATGATTAAAGGGCTTAAAAAATAAAAATGAGGCAATGTAAAATCTCAATTCCCAAAGACCAATGAATTACTAAAAACGGTGAATTGGCTGTAGAAGCAGTGATGAAGTAATTCTATTTCTGTGAGGGAAATTATTTTAAGGTTCCCCAGGACAAAAGATAATAAATGAGTTGGGGATCATTAAAAAACATCAGAACCAAAGATTTCAAATATCTGTCTTTCTGTGCCTGTATGCTGTCCAGCTCATTCTCCAAAAGGAACCAGAATCAGGTTCCTACCAACAGAAGACCAAGACATGTCATGCTGGTTTCTGTGGAAAGTGCATCTTGTGAAGTAGTCTTTAAAAATTAAGATGAGAATACCAAAAGAGTACAATGATAAGCCACTTTCCCCTTTCCCCTGTAATTTTTCTTTGATTTGCTCTCTGAGGGTTCAAGACAAAACGAAGTTATTAGTCTCAGATTCCTAAATTAACCTGCCCTCAATTGACAGCTAATGTGGCCAAGAGTATACGCTTTTGTACCTTTAAAACAGAAAGACTTTACATCAGCAGGACTTCAGGGCTCTGGTTCCACTGTATTCACTGTAAAATACACTAGTGGTGGAGTGGAGGCTGGACAAGGGGGTGAAAGCAACCATTACAAAACAACAGGACAGACGGCAGGCCCCTAGCTACACTTTAAGGAGCTGATTCTATTCTGGGGGAGGGGGGGACCCACATAATTAAGTTTCACACTTATAAAATTATCACTCTGAATTCAGGAATAAGAGACATTTGGTTGTAGATACAGTTCTGTCTATAGATGCTAACTTTAAATTTAGAGAAGAAAAACACTCACTGCATTAATATTATGGGTTGTGGTTTCTTATATGACTCCTAATCCACCTACTATTTTTTGTTTCGATAACAATTTACAGCTGCGATAAGAAGAATACCACAGCCTGGCTCAGACGCGGTCTTTAGCTTCAGAAAGTCCATCGGTCATGTAGCTGGCTGTCACTGCTAAATCTGTTGCTTGCAGAGGCCTCAGAGCTCTGGGTTTGCCAAGTAGAGTCCTCACCATTTAAGCTCTTCCTACATATAGGACATGTATCGTGCTGAAACAGAAAGACATCAGTCCCCGTGAACAATCTGGCCTGAGAAGCTGGCCGTACTAAACACGTAAGAGACCCTGAGAGCTGGCGGGCAGAAAGCAAAAAGGGCGCAAGCATCCTCACCCGGCGCACACGGGCTCCCAGGTAAGAGCCAGGTCAGCTCCCAAACGCCACTTTAACGACAGACAGAGCAGGTTCCAGGCCGGCCACTCAACAACAGCTAACCCCCACCACCAATGAACTATAGGACAAGAGAGCTAAGGCGGTCTGGAACAGGGGTCGGCAATCTTTCTCCGCAGAGACAGGTAGGCAACGAATATTCTAGGCTTCACAGGCCGCCTCCTGCCTGCATTGCAGCTGTTCTGCTCTGCTGACGTAGCACGAAAGCGGTCAGACAATCTGTAAACCAATGAGCCCGGCCATGTCCCAATGAAACCTCACTTACACACGCAGACGGAGCCACAGCGATCTGTGGGCTGGAGTCTGCTAATCCCGGGGCTGAAGTTCCAAAGAGACATCTAAAATCCTGTAATGGTGCTACTAGGAGTCAGCCAGAGGCTGAAATCTGATCTGCCTGGCTCTCCATTACCTGTTAACCGCACCCTCACCTTCAGCCACGCCCCCAGCACACCCTCAGAAGACATGACCCGGGCAGACGCCCCGCAGCCAAGCTGCCTGTACTCACCAGTTCTAACCATGGCACAATACAGCTGCTGTGAAAGAAGTGGTTGCAGGGTAACTGCCGAACTTCCTCTCCCACCGTGTAATCTTCTTTGCACACCGAGCACTCTAAACCCGTATCTGTCAGAGGAGGAAATGCCTTTTAAAGTAAACAAGCAACAAGGAGGAAGAAAAAACTAGCCCAATGTCTTTAACAAGCAAAGGAATGCACAAAGAAATGACACGAAGGATATCTAACGTGCAGGCAGAAGGAAGCAGGAACTTTATTTCAAAATGAGGGTAGAAGTGGCAGTAGACAGGGATGTGAAGAGGAGGACTGATGAGTGGGCCACTTCCCACGAGACCCAGACAGGAAGTGTGCAGGGCCGACTCACCAACGTAAAGAGCTGGAAGGACCCAACTGGGGCTTCGATTATCTGTTAAATAAACTAGGGACATCTTCCCAAATGTGTGCCAGGCTCCTGGCAGCCTGTACTTAGGAAACACTGGCACTCTGTCCACCACACAAAGGGACTCACCTCGGGACTCGTGGTGGCTGCCATGCAGTGTCGCAAGCCACTGTTACCCTACTATTTCCACACTGCACATCCTCTTCCAGCGTAGCCGCCCTAATGCACTCTAAACAAGTTGTTAATTCAAAGCAGCACCAGCAGGTGGTGCTGCAGAGCTGCGAAGCCCTGGGGTAGCTCAGGCTCTAAGCCCTGAGACAGGAAGCCTCTCTGAGGAAATGGCCACGAACTAAATTGACAGCACCCCACTGCAAACTCCAAGTTTCCCAAATCTGGCTAACGACACCCGCTAGTCCATCCCCCCAGTGGCCGGGGTCTGCGACATGCCCACGACACTCAGGGCCTCTGGAGGCACACTATCACCCCTTCCTCTCTAACGCCACCACCGCGGCCCCAATTCCAGCTCTTCTGCCTCATCTACGGTAACAGCCTCCCAGGTGGTATCCCCATCCTTGACTCCAGGCCTTCAACATATCCTACACTGGCACCAGCTCATTTTCCCTAACGCCAGCTTTGTAGCCATTCCCAGCTCACCTTTGCCTGGATTCTCAGCTGGTAGCTCAAAATCAACACATTCAAAATTACGAACAGCACCTGACCTCCCTGCCCAAACCCGGCCCACTCACAATCCCCTCATTCCCAATGATGGCGGCACCGCCTCTGTAGTCACAAAGCTGCTAAACCTTAAAATCGTCTTTGATCCTTTCCGCTCCTTCGTCCCATGAGGCAATCAGTGATGAAAGCCTTTCTGCAAAATGACCTTTCCTTTCTGTTAGCACTGCCACCACCTCCTGACCCCCGTCTGGATGCTGCACCAGCCCCTTAAATTCCTGTTCCTGCCTTCTTCCCCTTCCAATCTACTGCAGACACTACCTCCAAACTAAGCTACTTTTAAAGGCCACTTAAAGTTCCTCATCCCTCCATGTGGGGATCTACAACACTTATGTACATCAAAATACCCATCCACAGCTACTCTGCCAGTTTCCACGTCCTCTGTAACAAGGCCGCACCCTTCCTATCCAGTCATACCTCCCATCAGTCCCCAAACCAGATTCCATTTCAGGTCTGATGATGTCACTCTCCTTATACCTAATTCAGACACCATGTCCACACTGACATTTTTACATTGGTTCATACTTTTCCCTAAATAGAATGACCTAAGACGGCCCATTCCATCTTTAAATTCTTCTCTACCCTAAAGTGGAATGTGTGGGGAAGAAAATTCCAGTCCAAAATAATGTCCTTTATCACTCAATTCCTCTAGTCCCTCTAAATAAAATATCTATGTCTAATGTACCTAACTATAGCTGACACAGGGTAGATGTGAAACAAATTCCCACGCTCATTTTTTTCTCATCCTGTCCCCAAAGTCAGTAGCATTTGCTCAATAAGATTTTTTCAGTTATCTAGTTTGTGAGTTTTGCTTTGCTTCCCCTAGTAAGTTCTTCAAGAAATCGGGTCCCATGTATCTTTGTACCTTTCTATTTCTGCATGGCATCTAGGTAAGGGACACGGTAATTGCTCAGGAAATAAAACTGACTAACTGTAACGAAGAGGATGGGTACCTTTGACAGCTGGCACCCAGACAAGAATTTCAGGAGTCCTACAGCTTCACGTAAGAACCTTCGTATAGGAAGGTGCGGGAATACTGAACAGAGATCAGAAGATGACAGAATAAAATGAAAATGAACCTACCCACTTGTTCCTGAGTTACTGTCACGGTTGGGAGGGATGTGATCTTTTCCTTGTCAGCTGGGGGAGGCCCTGTGTTTTCCAGTTGTCCTAAAAGCTATAACGAAAGAAAACAGGAAGTGGTAGACATCTCACTCTCCCCGGGGAGTGAGCTGCTCCAGCTGAGGACGAGCCGCACCGGGATGAGAAACAGCAGCGCTTTACTGGCGCGGGGCTCGGAGGCCCGGTCTCCCTCTCCTGCTGCCAGGCCACTCGTGCTCACTTTATAATTCCTAAGTAATATTCGTGTAACTCTACAGACAGACCCATCACTGCAAGGCCCACCTTAGGCATAAAGCAACTTCAGAGGCAGCAAAAAAGGGTTGTGATGTCATGAATAAAACTATAGCTTAACTAAAAGTAATACTTAACTGGTCCAAAAAGTTCATTCTGCTGGAAGAAAGAAAAGGTGGGAGTATGGAAAGTTGCATAAGGCAAGCCAAGAAATAGGTACATCACTACCAGCAAGACTTGGATAAAAACCACATGCTTTCTATTCTCAGCAATCCACAGGGAAAATAAAAAACCAATTAAATTAAAATAAACATAAACGAGCGGAAGCAATTACACATGGCACGGGGATGCCGCCTTCTGCCTCCTTCCCCTGCTTCACCCCATCTAGCAGAACCCCCTGCTCCAGCACGTGAGCAGACCCTCCTCCGCTGAGAAGTACTTGTTTATAGGATCATCATAGGGCTGAATACAAGGCCAAAAATATAAGATGCTGTTTGCTACAGAAGTCTTTTCTTTTAGAGGTAAAGTCATCTTCTAGAAAGTCTTTCAGATACAGAAGGTAAATGATGCTGACCTAAACTTGTAAATCATTTATCCCTTTAGTAAATACAAACCCACAAGCTCAAAATATTAGGGAAAGCAGAGTGACTACCATTTCAGAAAGCAGCAGCAGGAAAGCAGGAAAGCTACGAAGCCGTGAGACACACTGAACACGCCCTCAAAAGGCAGCTCCTCACCTGGGTTACAATGGCATCGAGCCCTGTCTGACCCCAGGCATAGTCCCCAGGGTTGGAGTGCAGCAGCCCGCTCCTATACGTGAGATGAGACAGACAGCATTAGATGGGAGCGACCAGGTTCTGCCTTACACCACAGAAAAACCCGGCAGAGGGATCCTGGTCTCTCAGCCCTGGAAAATCACCAGATCTCTAGAATCAAGTGGCAAAGAATTTCACAGTATTTTCAAGGTCAAACATTATCTAGAGGTAGTCAGTCTCTCATTCTCTAGGAATTTTTACTAAACTGAATGGAACCTAAAATGTGAAGCTGCCTAAAGTACCACATGACACTCAAAAGCAAAAAGTGACAGAGTGACTCATTTCCTGTTGGTTAAGAAAAGTTTGTCTTCTCTGTGCCTACTTTAACATTAAATCTAAGTGCAGCTGCTTTTTAAGGAGAGTTCTCCCTCTGTGACTGGCCAAACTCCAGCCAGCTTCCCTCGTTCAAAGAGGCTACCCGGGTCCCAGGGGCGAGGGGCTTCCACACAGAGCAGCGGCCACAGCAGCCTCACCTCACTCATGACCTAGAGCACTTACAAAACAGACCTGGCGGCCCCTTTTTTTGGAGCTGCTGGCAGACAACCCTGGATGACGGATGTCCAGACTCTTTGGGGGGCACATGTTTACAGAAACTAAAGCTTGAAATTGGGTAACTGTGTGGATGAACTGAGGGCCCTCTGAGCAAAGGAGCCGTCCGGGGCAGAGTCAGAAGGGGCAACATAATTGTCCAGACAAGAGAAAACTCCATCTTTACCCTGCCGTGCATAAGTATCACTCTGATACTGAATTATAGGCTTCTGCTTCTTCTGACAAACAATCTTACTTTGAAAAAAGGAAGTTAGGTGGTACGTTTTCAATTTCAGAAATTCTTAAGGAATAAAGGCATCCCATATGATTGGGAGAAACCACAAAACAGATGCCTATCCCGCTGGGGACCATCTCATCCCCCACCTCAACACACCCCAGAATGAGACACGCCCAGTGCCCAGACATCCCAGGCCCTCACGAGCCTGGACAAAAAATAAGTTCTGATTAAGTTTGAGCTTAGCGAATAATGGCAGTGTAACGGCCTGGCAACCACACCTATATACTCACCTCCACAGCTCTCCTCACTATGGCATGGACACTAACTACAGTACCTAAAATGATGCTTTTCCAGCAGAGTAAGACAGAGGCAGTTAGTTACTTACCAGGAAAAAGGGTGTGGGGATCCAGGAACCGCAGAATTTGCAAAGAATCCTGCAAAGAACTGTTGTATTATTCTGTTGGAGGAGAAAAATCAGATAAGACAATAGACCCATGAAAGTACAAATATCCACGGCTGACAAATCACTACCTCCCCAAGCCTCAGTGGCTTTTCACTAACTACTACACAATAGATAGTACCAGAAATCTGTCTGCTACCTGGTCCAGTGCTTTTGTGCTACTATGGCAACCTTCCTGACTTCTGCTGTCTTATATGTTATCTTATATGATAGGCTGGAGAAGAATCTGATTGTATGGTGTAGTTTTCAAACAACGTTTCTTAGACTCCTGGCAGCAAGGAAGAGAGACTAAAAAGGAATTCTGGGCCAATCTCTCCGTAACAAGGGTAGTTCCATTTTTGTGTGTTTGACACATTGGGTCTCTGCGTAAGATACTATTTAATGGGCCCTTTTTTTTTTTTTTTGAGAATTCCATTTTACAAACACTTTTCAACACGCTATATTAGGTGCCTCAAATACTTACAACACAAATACAAACAGATGTTTGAAACTTGTCATTCTGAAGATGGCACATCTACCCAGTGCTTTATCCTAATGAGCTGGTCTTTGTCACTCAGAGATTATGGGGTAATGTCTCAGCCAAAAAAATAAAAAAAATAAAAAAAAAAACAGAAAAATCACTGAAGGAATTTGCCCCTATATCTTGTTTTCTGAATGCTATGCACTCCCCTCTCCATCTTTACTGAGATATAATTGACATGCTATGTACTTTTACCCCTCTGGTTCCCACTTCACTTATTAGGCCAATCAATATGACAATGGCGGCAGCCAATATTACCCTCTCCTTATTCCAAAGCCCCATAATAGCTAACTATACTATTTACTTTTAAATATGTCCAAAAGTATTATTATACTCCTCTCTTAAGTGTAGGCTGGATTTAGATTTTTTTTTTTGAAGTGTAACTGACATGTAACCTACCAGTTTTAGGTGTACTAAGCCTGACTCCATGTTTGTATATTCTAAGTGATCACCACAATAAGTTAACATTAATGACCATGCAGTTATAAAACTTTGTGGTAAGAATGTTTAAGATCTACTCTTTCAGCAACTTTCAAATGTGCAGTACAGTATTACTAACTATAATACTGTAATTCACTAGGAACTATCATCTCATGGTTTTCATTTGCATTTCCCGGATAATGCAGTCACCAAGCTGCGCATTACATCCCCATTATTTATTTTATAACTGGAAGTTTATACCTTTTGACCCTCTTCAGCCATTCTCCCCACCCACTCTGACAACCACCAATCTCTTCTCTGTAACTATGAGCTAGGTTTTTTGTTTAAGACTGGACGTGTGAGATCATATGGTATTTGTCTCCCTTTTATTTCACTTAGCATAATGCCCTCAAGGTCGATCCATGTTGTCACAAATGTTAAGATTTCATCCTTTTTTATGGCTGCATATTCCAATGCATACATATGCCATCTTCTTTACCCATTCATCCCGATGGACATAGACTGTTTCCATGTCTTCGCTATTGTAAATGTTGCGATGAATGTGATGGGCATATCTTTTCAAATCCATGTCGTTTTCTTCAGATAAATACCCAAAAGTGGGATTGCTGAATCATATGGTAGTTCTACTTTTAATTTTTAAAAGAACCTCCATACTGTTTTCCATAGTGGCTGTACCAATTTATAGTCCCACCAACAATGTGCAAGTGTTCGCTCTTTTTTCTGCATCTTTGCCAATATTTCCTCTTTTTGATAATAACCACTCTATCAGGTGTGAAGTGACACCTCCTTGTGGTTTTGATTTGCATTGTCCTGATGATTTGTGATGTAGAGCATCTTTTCCATGCACCTGTGGTCAACTATATGTCTTCATTAGAAAAATGTCTATTTAGATCTTTGCTACTGAGTTGTATGAGTTCTTATATATTTTTGGATATTAACCCTTTATCAGATATATGATTTGTAAACATTTTCTCCTATTCAGTGGGTTGCCTTTTCATTTTGTTGATGGTTTCTTTTGCTGCGCAGAAGCTTTTTAGTGTGATGCAGTCCCACTTATTTATTGTTGCTTTTGGAGTCCAAAAAATCGCCAAGACCAATGTCAAGGAGCTTATACTGCCTATGTTTTCTTCTAAGAGCTTTATGGTTTCAGGTCTTACATTTAAGTCTTTAATCCTTCATTCTGAGTTAACTTTTGCATGTGGTATAAGACCGTTCAATTTCATTCTTTTGTATATAGTGTCCAGTTTCCCCAACCCCATGTATTGAAGAGACTATTCTTTTCCATTGTATATTCTGTCATAAGTTAATTGACTATATACATATGGGTTTATTTCAGGGCTCTCTATTCTGTTTTAATGGCAAATGTGTCTGTTTTTATGCCAGTACCATACTGTTTTAATTACTAGAGCTTTGGAATATAGCTTGAAATCAGGGAGCATGATGCCTCCAGCTCTGTTCTTTCTCAGGATCGCTTTGGCTATTAGGGGTGTTCTGTGCCTCCATACAAATTTTAAGACTGTCTATTCTGTGAAAAATGCCACTGACGTTTTGATAAGGAATGCAGTGAATCTGTAAATGAAAACCACTTTTAAGCAGCCACGACTGTCCTAAATCGTTGATTAGGTAAGAATTTCACAAGCATTACTTATGTCAGCAGCAGCAGTGGAGCTGGAGAGCCCTACGCCCTCTCAAAGCCGCAGGGCAAGAAACGCTGATAACATGTCAGGACAGTGTCCCCTCCAAAGCCACCCGCTTGCGGCCTGCAGGCGTCAACCCCTCACATCTCCCTGCGCTCGTGGACCAGTCTGGTGACCCACCAGTGTCTGGGCTCCATCTGATAGCCTTGTGAAACGGATCAGTGAGGGTAATCTCTGAGAATCTGTATGTGAAACCTTCACCAGCTCAACAGGAAGTCAGGACTCAGAGCCCCACGTGGTGTCCGGCTTGCTCCTCAGCAAGACTGAAGGCCTCGAGTGAACTGCTACTGGTTAACGCGTGATGAGCAGCTTTGTCGCAGGTTGCACCCGTAGGAAACGGGCGTTCGCAGCCACCAGGGCGCACACAGAGCTGCCAGTGCTGCCAGCAGCGTGCCCGAGAAGACTGTGGCGCATCGGATGCTCCTCCTCCGTGGCTCCCGGGTGCTTTCAGCGCCCGTCCTGGAAACGGGCGTGCCTCAGCTTGCTGACTCCACACCCAGAGGCGAGCGCCCGACATTTCATTCTGTTCCCCCAAACAGTCGCAGCCAAGCATGAGTAAGTTAAAACACATTTTATATATCACTATCCTTTTATTTCTCCTTTATGTTATTTGGAAAATAATATCTATGCATATTTATTTTAAAATTATGTTTTATAGGTTATATAATGAATGAATTTCAAATCAAGAACATTGAGATAATACTATATTTGTTGAGTTATATTAACCAATACATTCTAATTTTTTCAAGTTATAGTAAATTGGATTTCTACGGCGTTTAACCAAGAGTTCCGTCTAATACAACCAAAGAGCACCAGATAAAGAAGTATCAGGAGAAAATACAGGAATAATTTTTAAGACCTTGGAATAAGGACTTTTATTTAAAATATGGCATGAAATCTAAAAGACTGAAAGATCTGATATCCTCTAAAATTAAATACCTCAATAAAAGTTAACAAGGACAAGACAAAGAACAGACTAGAAAGGAATTTATATTGACAATATATACAAAAGATTAACACCTTTACCATACTGGAATGACACCTACAATTTTTTATTCCATAACAGGAAAACTGTGCAAAAAAATAACAATTCATAAAAGAATATAAATACCCAATAATTATATGAAAATAAGATTAATCAAGTAAAAAATCAGAGACAGAGACATAAGCACTGTGTTTTTGTCTATCAGATTAGGAGATAAAGACTGATAACATCTAATTTGATAGGAATGTCCAGTGCACATTCAAATACTATTGGTGAGAATAGAATCACTGCCTTTCGAAAGACAATTTAACAATATCGATTTTTAAATTATACCCTTTGTCCTAGCACTTTCTCTCTTAGAATTTCATCCTACAGAAACATCTCCATAGATATTCACCCTCAGTTAAGATAAAGGAGTTGATAGTAGACTACAATTGATACCTACGACCATTTTAAAAATCCAGACACTTAAAAAGTCCAGAAAATTCTTTTGAAGGCAGAGTAGAACTGCTAAGGAAACGACAGAGGGTTCAGGCTCCACAGAGAGGGAATAACCTTGGAAGTAGACACGGGCTTTGGTAACTGCTTCTGTTGACACTGGTCAACAGCAGAAGGCTCAGAATCCTGTGCAAAGCTTCAATGAGACAGAATTCGCATCATTTGGCAAAGGCTCAGGAAGAATCAAGCACAAAGCAATTTTCTCTTCAGAACATTTACCAAATCTGAGACTATACAGGGCAACAAATAAAAAAACCTAAGTGAAAATCTTTCAAAAACAGAGCAGTGTTGTAGCAATCTCAGACGGAATTAGAGCTAAGGACCCACTGTAGGAAGGATCCTAAAGGATATATCAAGCACTAAGCTGAAACCTCTGGAGGCCAGAAATGAACCTGAAGTAGACCATCCTTATTGGGGCTGCAACCCAGTCTTAATACAGTTCCTGAAAGAATTAAAGTGATCATCCATTGTTCTGTATGCCCAGGAAGAAGAGCCTGAACCCTCTCTAGACAACAGTAACATTGTCTAGAGCCTCTAATATTTTTTATACTAAGTATCTACATTCAACCAAAAATTACTGGACACACCACATGACAAGACCAATTGCCAAAAACCAAGAGGAAAAAACAGACAACGGAAATAGTCTCAGATGATCCAGATATAAGAGTTACAAAAAAGAGGCTTTAAATTAACTATGACTAATATGTTCAAGTAAAGATGGAAAATTTCACTTAAGAATTTTAGTCCATATGACAATCAAACTGAAATTTTACAAATGAAAAATATATCTGGAATGTTGAATTTCTTCAATAGATTTAATAGCAGAAGATAAGATTATACTGAAAGTGGGTCCACAGAATATCCAAACTGAAGTACAGAGAAAAGAATGGAAAATACTGAAACACATTTACATAGACATACAAATACATACAAACAAGAAACACTGTCAATGCAGTATAGCTTATTATGATGAAAAAGGAACTCTACAAGGTCCCTAATATCCATCAGTAGGGAACTGTCTAAATTAATTATGGTACATTCGTATAACGGAATTCTACTCTTGTGTTTAAATGTGACAGGTCGGGCAGCTCCATGAGCAATGACATGGAAAGACAGACAAGATACATTATTAACATGAAGAAAATCAGATACTGCCCCTGCCCTCATGGAACTACGAGAAAAATCACAACAGGTATAAACAGATACATAAATTAGATTTTTTATTTTCCATATAAACATAGCAAAAACATTTTTAATATATTTTTACATCTCTCTAATTGCTGGCTATTTTCTTCCTAAGTGTGCACCTAGAACAAAAATGTTAGGGCAGTGGTGTTGAAGGCAGGTATGCATAATAGGACATTTAAAAAAAATTCAATAGTTATACATTTATTTTAATTAAAAAGCTTGCCACATCTCTTATGTCAAAGTCAGAAACCAAGAGGATGATATATCACTGAGGATTTGCAGAGCTGGAGAACCCAGAACCTCAAAACCTCCCCACGATAGTCAATGTCCTGAAGAAATTAACAGTAACTCTTATGCTCATACTCCACCCCTCCACTGTTACTTGGACAACTATTGGAATCCAATTTAATATGGCCTGGTGACAAAAAAAAACAAAAAACAAAACAAACAACAACAAAAAAAACGTAAAATTCAGAGCAGCAAAAGCTACATTCAGGAGGAAATGCATAAATTCACTAACATATTTTTAATTGTGGAGAATGTTTCTTTCACTCAGTCAGTAAATACTTCAGGACGTACTACATGCCAAGCGTGTTAGATCCTGGAGGAACAATGGTCCCTGCCTTCCTAGAACTTACAGTCTAGTGTGAAGAGAGAGAGAGACATTAAATGATCACACACAAAATAAAACTGCTTCTGTGACTAGTGCTAAAAAGAAGTACACAGTTCTGTGAGGGTACACATGGGGACCAAGTAAGAGTGTAAGGAAAGGCTTCTCAGAGAAGGTAACATCCAAGGAACTGTCCAAGAGACAGGTCTGAGTTAACCTACAGAAGGGGGGAAGGTCAAGGCTGGAGGGAGATCACTACAGCAATCCAGACAGATAAAACCAAAATGTGCAAAGGCCTGCAGCGTAAGGGAACAGAGCAACACGGGAGACTAAAAGCCAGCAGGGCCAGAATGGCGAGAGTGAGGGGAGAAGAGGAGTGGGAGGAGCTGGGAGGAGCAGGCTGGTCCCTACTTTAGGGACCTAAAGGCACTCTGATCTTAAATAAAAATTTTTATTTTGTTTTTAAAATTCAATAATTTGGCTTCATTTTTAATTTACTTCTATGGTTACTTTCTACTAATGGCAAATGTTGTTCCAGCGACATAAACTGTAAGAATTAAAAGATATATTCTGCTTCAAATAACAGGCATCTGACTAAAAATGACTTAAACTGCAAGGACATTTATTTACCTTAATTAACAAATAGTCTGGAGGCAAACAGTCCCAAGTTTGGTATAGCAACTCAATGAAAGATGACTCTTTCCATCTTTCCTCTCTGCCATCCTCAGCATATCAGCCATGTCTCCCATACATGGTTGCAAGATGGCTGCGGCGGCTCCAAGAGTCACATCCTTAGACAGGAAGTAAAGAGCTAGGACTGTCCTCAAGGGAAGAAAAGAGAAGAAAAATTTTCTCAGAAGTCCTTCCAGCAGACCGTTTAGGTCCCATTGGTAAGAAACGGGTTATACGTCTTTGTCCTACCTGTCAAAGAGCCTTGAAAAGCAATATCTGGCATGTTCTGATCCTATAGCAGAGGGAGGTCTCTACTTGGCAAAAAAAATGAGTGAAAAAACAAAAACAGCTATTGAGTATATAGTCAATAATGTTTACACAGTTAATATGAAGCTTCTTACCCACAGTATATCTAAGGTAAAAAAAAAAAAAAAGTAGATCTAAAGAAAACATTAAATAATGTTCAGAGGGGGGAAAAAATCATCAAGACAGTACTTATTGTCTAAAATGTAGAAAACACTGATTTAGAGCCCAAATCACGAGTTACTAACATCCACCTAAAAAAAGGTGGTGGGATAAAGGCCCATAGTTGATATATTTTACAAGTAATAAGATCAAAATCTTCAGAGGACTGAGAAAACATTGTTTAATGTAAAATAAACATTAATTCTACACTATAATTAATCTGAAATAACATGCCACTTAGTCTATTTGCTGAAATAGCTAATCAAATAGATAATTAGCAGACACTGGCTGGCTGACCCCAAATCCATTCCCAACACCCTCTCCCTTGCCGCTTCCTACTGCAGAGGGCAGAAGAGCGAAACCCAAGCTCATCCAGCTTTCATTACGGTGGGGGTGGGGCGTATGTGACAAAGTGCCTGGTGAGTAGACTTTTCTTGGCAGGACGTACAGAAGTGGGAGTGGGGTAATGGAAAAGATTTTCCTTTCCTTAAAAAAAAAATGGGACAAATACACGGACACTACCCTTTTCTTTCTTCCTGCCTGCGGCCCTGATGCAGTAAGCAGGAGGGAAAGACCAAGAGAACCTCAGGGCTCCAATCCTAATAGGGTTGAGACACTGAACTCACCTGCTGCCACCTACCTAGAGACCTGTTAAGTGTAAGAAAAAAGAATCTTGTTTAAGCCACCATTAAATCGGGTTATGAGTTACTTGCATGTTACTAAGGTAATATGTTTATCTGTAAAGGACGTGTGAGAAAAGGAAACTTATCTTTCTCCCACTCTGCTAATCAAAGGGACCACGTAGTAATGGAGGACACTGCAACTTCCTACAGATTAAAAAGACGAAGCAACCGAGGAGTACTGTTTCAAGCTAACTTGTTCCCATGGACATATTATTAGTCTGAGAAGGAATTTTTGAGCAAGAGATTTTAAAATTTGATCCCTACTTTAACCGTATATGGCCCAGCTCAAGGGTTCTATGAAGAGAGAGTACAGAACCTACTGCCCAAAAAATTCTAAGCATGAAGTTAGTTCCCTACTCCTCTTAGATTGCAGACAGGATAGAAGGCTGCCTGAGGGTATTCATATTGTTTTTTTAAGCATTCATACAGTAGAAAGAACAAAGTAGGGTAATTCTCTCCATTATTTGACAACAAAAAAATCTTGACAGGAAACAAGGCTGCAAAGGTTGAAAGGATTCAAAAACACAGAGGGCTTTGTATTTGAAGTTACAGACCCTGTGACAATGGATTTTAAGTAGGAAAGTGATGATGCAGATTTGAAAAATTTAGGTAGATAATCCTACAAGGGTAACATGGGAGTAAATTTAAGAATGATAAAGCTCTGAAGGAGAAAGAAGAGTAAGGAGTCTAATGCAAGAGTGCAGGCAAGCAAGGAAGATGAGGATGCGAACGAGGGGGAAACAGCTGGGCAAAATAAGACACTGAGAAACGAAATAAAAATCAGAAAGACTTAATGACATCCTAGGTGTGTATCTATGAGAGGGTTGAGTGAGATGAAGAAAAGATTCCAGGTTAATGCCTAGGTTTCTAAACTGGATAGAGAGTGGTACCACCAATTAAAATCAGAAATAAAGAAAAAAGATTAGATTTGGACGAGTTTAGTTTCCATCTTGGTGAGTTTGGAGTATCTACGGAGCGTCTAGATGGAAATGTCTAATAAGAGGTTATATATTCAAGTCTGACGTTTAGGGAAAAGGTTAAAATAGAAAAATAGATCTGGGAGTCTTTAGTACATAGGTAATTATAACTGTGTGAGATCTGAGAACGGCCAGAGAGTTTACAGAGCAGTGGTTCTCAAGCTGGGACAATATCTGCTCCCAGGGGACATCTGACAACGTCTAGAGACATTTCTGGTTGTCTTCACTGGGGGTGGGGTGAGGAAATGGTTACTGAACACAGTAAGGAGAAGCCGGGGGTTTGCTAAACATTTAGAGACAGCCCCGCATGACAACAAAGTACCCAAAATGTCACCAGTCCTAATGTTAAGAAACCCCACTGCAGAGTAAGAAGAAAAGCAGGCAAAGGAAATGCCTTGGGAAAACAAATGTTTACAAAGTATTCACAAAAAGAAATGTCAGAGAGGAGGTAAATCAAGAAAACGTAATGTTACGGAAGTCAGAAGTACAGGATTTCAAGAGGGAAGAAAAAGACCAAAAACGCTGAATTCATGAATTGGACCCACATGATAAAGATGTTTAAGTATCTACTGGGTCACTGTGGATTTTAGTGAAAGGAGGGCAAGACGACAGTGGTACAGGAATAATGAGAGATGAGAAAGTACAAAAAGTAAATGCAGATTCCTCTTAAGAAGTTTTATTGAAAATGGAAGGAAATGAGACTGGGTAGTAACTAAAGCAATGGTTCTTAACCTTGGCTACAATCAGAATAATCTCAGGGGCTTTAAAAAGTACCAATGCCAGGACCTCACGATTAAACCAGAATGAGGGGGTAGGGAGGGTGGAAGAGCAGGTATCAGGATTTTTAAAAATTTTCTCAAAGACAGTAATGTACAGCCAGAACTGATAACCACAGAGCGCGCGCGCGCGCGCGCGTGTGTGTGTGTGTGTTGGGGATGGCATACAGAGGATGTTAAAGGGAGAAAAGGGACCAGGGATAAGAAAATGGCTAAAACAAAATCTCAGAAGAACTAGGTCAGAGGAATGAGTCAGAAACATGGGCTGATGGAGTTACTTTAAAAACAGGACGCCTCACCTGAGGAGATGGAAAGGAGAATACTGATGTAGAGACAGATGCTGGGAACGGGGATTTGGGAGGTTCATGCCAAAGGCCCCAATTTTCATGGTGAAGAATACAAGTTGGCTGCTGAGAATTAGCTGCTGGATAGGTAATTTGGAGAATAAAAATTCACGAAAGTTCAAAATATTTGCTGAGGGGAATGCAAATTAAAAAGCTAACCAACAGCATGGCAGTGTGCACGGACTGAGTGCACTTTAACCTTCGTCGAGGCGCCGACTGGCTCGTTACATGATTTCCATCCAGCGGTACCTCGCCATCACCCCCTGATGGAGGAGCAAGGAAAAGCAGACCACAGACCTAATCTGAAACTGGCAGTACAGCGGGTGGGAGGGGAAAAGTGCACGGGAGGTAAAAGTTTAGATGACCCGAAACTGAGTCCAACACTGGGGTTTAACCCAGGTGGAGAAGGGGCAGTGATCTATGTATAATTTAACTGGCACAGGACACAGTGAGTTTACCTCTGGGCACTGAAGTTCTTAATATAGCCTAAGATTTCACTGGCTTTTGTCCTCAACAATCCTATTAAATTGAATTTCCATATTCTATAACTGCTCTAAGTTGTGTCTGCAACTGGAATTCACAAAATAGATAAACGAGACAAACAGATGGACAGACGTGATAAACTGTAGCAAATACTAACAGGAGGTCTAGAAGGTGTGTGGCGGGGAGGGAGTGTAGGTTCTAGAACAGAACTGCGCAACTTTCTGAGATGATAGAAACGTTCTATAATCTATACTGTGAAATATGGTAACTACTACGCTATCTGTGGCTACTGAGCCCTTGAAATGTCTGGCTAGTGTGACTGAGAAAATTTGAGTGTTATTAACTGGTAAACTGATATAACTACCTGTGGCTAGTGGCTGCTGTGTCGGATAGTGCAACTCTAGACTCACATCCCTGAGTTCAAGTCCTGGATCCACCATTGACCCAGGTTATTGTAATCTCTTGAGTTTCAGTTTATTCTTATATAAAATGAGAATAGCAATAGCACCTACTAATTCATATGGATTAAATGAGATAAGCAGATAGAATACGAAGCAAAGTCCCATGTGCATATGGTGAACACTTAAAATAATTGTTTATTATCCCTACTAAGTGGGAACCATGAGATCAAAGGCCACCACTGGACTATGTCTTGCTCACCACTGTGTCCCCAGAATCTAGCACAAATGCCCTAGCATAAAAGGCACTCAGTAAACACCTGTTGCATGAATGTTTTGCAGTCCCAAGACTCTACGTTTATTCCTATTAAATTTCATATTAAGTCTATCGCTCGAATCTGCTGAGGTCTTTTTGAATCCTAATGTCATCCAGTATATCTGATGACCCCTTTCGGTATCTTCTGAAATCTTGATAAACAAATATATCACCTATATATTAATGTGAGACATTAATAAAAACGTTAACCAGAGACCTATATCATTAATTGTATCATCTTTTAGGTTATAATTCAAGAACTGGTACTAGTTGAGCAGACATTTTAACTGCATTTTCATTGTGTATCTCCATCTTGTCCACACAGGTAGTAAGTATGAAAACCTTAAAGATTAGATTATGCTAATATCCTTCACTGAAACTACCTTTAAAGAGAACTTAAAAAATAACTGTGCACTCACCCTTCAATAGCTGGAGATCTATCAGGACGAGTACTTCCTTGTGACCTGTATCTCCGAGTCATTGGCAGCCTCGGAGGTCGACTTGGTCCCCAGAAGTCAGTGTGAGTTTGGTGACCTCTCTCACTGGTTCTATTATCTTGGTCCAGTGGATTGCTACTTAGGAATGGTCTAAAATCTTGTATAATCATTGTGTGGTCCAAATTGCGCCAGAACTAGTAAAAATCAGAAATAAACAACATGTTACAGTTTCAAGAACAGGGGAAAGAGGAAACAAGAAGAAATATCCAAAAAAAAAAGTAATAACATTTTGAAATTCAGCAGCTCCAAACTAAAGAAGTACAGGTTTCCCCAATTTTACGGAGAAAAGAGAAGTCTTTCAAGTGCATGCATGGGGGTGGAAAAAACCTTATATCCTGCGAAACTTGATTTCCTTCATAGAGAAACCACAGGCCAATGGTAGAATCCCTTTCTTACCACTGAGTTCTTATCCACAGGCCTCTGATCAATTTCCCCTTTTGAAATAAAAACATGGCCAAAGATGATCATGGACTTCTGTCCTAAGCATAATCCACCATTTAGATCGACATTATAACCTTGTGTTTTGTCACGAATGGTATCTACGTTTTCACTGTGTAATAATGTAAGATTTAAATAAAATGAACGTATTTACGCACACTTGTAAAAAAGCATCAGCACCACAACATGGAGACAGATGTTTCTAAAATACTTCTCTGGATCTAGAAGCGGCATCAGAAAGCAGCAGTGCCAAAGCTGTGCCACAGCAGTGCGGGAATGTCTGATAAGACCACTCTGCTGTACATACTTCCGTTTTGTCACTAAAAGGGTGTGGCTGGAGTTGGGAAGGAGTGGGGTGCTGTGTTCGTTGGGTTTGCTAAGAACTCACTGAGAGTGAATGAAAAAATTACATTTTATTTATCTGTGCACACCGGGTATGTATTTCAAGAGTTCCACAGAACACTACTTATTTCACTCCATCCAACCAAGTACATAATAACCCTGGTCACAGCCTGGTTGTTTTGTTGTTGTAAAGTTTTAAATGAAACAAACATTATGTATGTACAACAACAGGGACACAAAACTGCTCAGCATACAACCTTACGTCTTAAAATGTTTGCAGCCCCTCCACTCCAGTCTGGTCCTCTCTTCCAGAGACCCACACTTCCAGGAGCCCCTCCGGAAACACGAGGGGAAGGGCTGGCAGCCTGGGCGCACATGAAGCCCAGACCCCACTCTAATCTCACTCTACTAGCCAGTAACTTGTAAAAACAATTCTCGAAATTAAGGAGTTTAGGGTCATCAATGTTCACTTTTGATGTTTTCCAGATTTGCTTCCTGCCTTTCAAAATGTTTCTTCCCTTTTTAATTAAAATGTACACAATAGGATATAAAATATAAAGTGTAAACGGTCTCTATTCACTCAGATGTGACCCTTACCTTTAATTCTACTCCCCTATCAAGAGGTTAATTTGGTGTATAAAATTCCAGATCTTTAAAAATTGTGTGTAATACACACGCTAGGTTTTGTTTAAAAATGTTATCTATGCATGTACACCCACACGCATCCATTCAACAGATACCGGTTGAGCAGGTACTGCGTCCCAGTCACTTTCTGCTAACTATTAGGACAGAGCAGTGAACAAAATGTTAAAAAACAAAACCTCTGCCCTAATGGATTTCATTTTCAAGTGGGACAGCAGACACACTCCCTCTCTCCATAAAAAGGAAAAGAAAACTGTAGATGCGAGACAGGGACAAAGGCTGTGGAGGGAACAAGGCTGACACTGATTCAGAACACACATAGTCCTGCCATTCAACAGTAGCATACCACGAATTCTTACACTTCCTATAGTCTTTAACACTTTTATTGTAATATATAGTATTTGATATATGTAAAATAACATAATAAATGAGGTATAAAACATACCCATGTAACCATCGCTTAGCTCACATCACCAAAGCCACAGAAACTTTGTGTCCCTCCCCGCACCCAACCTCCAGAGGTAACCACTGCCCTCAGATGCCCACCATTCCCTTGCTTTTCTTTATAGTTTTCCTACAAATGTATACATCCCTAAAAGTACCTTATAAATTATGACAGTGCCTTATGAAAGCAGTTGCTTTTTGGGCTCCACAGCCATCTTCACAGGTACTTTATGACACACTTTAAAAAATCTTTCTCCTCTCAGCAAACACAGATTGTTTCTGTATTTAGCTACTACAAACAGCCAGTGTGAACATTCTTACATACGTCTTCTGCTGCAGAGACAGAAGTTTCCCTACTAGTGGCTTGTACAACTTTACATTGTCTGTACATCTTCAACTCGATTGGGTAATGCCGAACTGCTTTCCAAAGTGGCACCAACTGACACAGCCACCAAGAGGACTGACTGTACCAAATCCTGACGAGCACTTGATAGGACTTTTTTTTTCAGTTTTTATCAATCTGCTGGGTAGAAAAATATATCTCGTTATGAAGTTTTGTTTTTAGTTTGTTCTTTTGTTTTTGGTTTAAGAATCCATAGGTTTTATTGAAAATGCATGTCCTTTGTCCTACTCCAAAAAGTAAACATAACACGTCTGCAGTGGGCCTGAAAGCCACTCTTCAACACTTCGTGTACGGAAGGTCTATTAGTCATAAACTCCCTCGGCCAGTATTTATCTGGGAATGTTTTCATTTCTCCTTTGTTCTTGAAGGATAGTTGTGCCTGATTTAGAATTCTTGGTTGGCAGTTTTCTTCCTTCACCACTTTAAAGTCATCCCACTGTCCTCTATCCTTCAGTATTAACCCAATCTTGAATTCTTAGGACGAACACAATTCAGCTTACGATATATTGGTGGGTTCTATTTTTGTTGTTTTGGGTGAATTTCTGCAACCATATTTGTGAGTGAATTGGCCTGTAATTTTCTTTTTGTGTATTATCCTTGTCTGGTTATGGTATCAGGTTATACTAGCCCCATAAAATGTATTGGAAAGTATTCTTTCTCTTCACATGAACATCTTATAGCACAGAAATAGAATTCCTGCATATAGCATTTAAAATTTTACTAGACAGTACCAAACTACCCTCCGAAGAACTATACCAATTTATACTCCTACCAACATACAAGAGCTTACATTCCCCAATACTTTTGCTGATACCGTTAATTCTTTTAAAAGTTCTAGTATCTGAAGAACAAAAAATAATATGCACACTAAAAACAATAAGAGTTCTCAATATACTAGTGAGGTATAATCACTGGCTTCTAGTCTGAAAAGTGGTCTACGATGCAGTTTTTCTTGACCCAAAATTCCAAAGTAAATGCAACATTTAAAAACCCAAAACTAAACTTGCCTTCAGTTGGTGATGTTTTCCATCATCTATTTCACCTAGGTAAACTATAGGAAGAAATCTGATTCTCTTACTATATAAAAAAAGTTCCACAACATTTGCTTGCAGAAAAGAATTCTCAAAGCAATTATTATTTTCATTATGTTAAAACTAAATATTTGAAAATTTTGATAAGAAAAATCAAACACTAAGTTCATAAAATAATCTGAATTGATAATCACATAAATTATCACATCTAATATATGTAAAAATTCTGAAGGAACACAATCGCAAAGCAGTTTCAACAACAGCAATAGGCGTTTTGTTACTTGTCTGGAAACTGCAAATGAGAGCAAATGAATATTAACAGTTAATGTTATCTGTCCCAAAATAACTGTGCCCAGACCACAGAACACAGGATAAAAAAACACACAACACAAATTTATACCAAATCAACACTAAGGATAAGAATAGTTTCAGGTCATTTTTCTCTGAGCAGACTTAGACAAGCATAAGAAAAAAAAATAGCTCATACAACAAAACTAGGTATTCAGGACATGGCTTATGTAAGTAAAAACAAATACAGAACACTATTATAAAAGTTTTAGTGAAACATTCAAAAGAATCAGAGACAATTTGACAAGTTTTGTCTTGAAAAACTGAAAATGTTACTTTGGATGGAGGAATAATACAATGCTTCTGAAAACATGTGGGCTGAAATATTTACATATTTCCAATATAAAAAACAGGATAGACAATATCTTCCATTTAGCAGAATGTGCTATAAGCTAACCACAATCACAGCAGTACCTTTTAAAATATTATGGTCTGTTCCTCAAAAAGTTAAACAGAGTTAGTTACCATATGACTCAGCCATTTCACTTACTTATATATACCCAAGAGAACTGAAAACACATGTTCACACAAAAAATTGTACATATTCATAGGAGCATTATTCGTAACAGATAAAAAGTGTCAACAACCCAATGTCTATCAACTGATGAGTGGATAAACAAAATATAGTATAACCATACAATGGAATATTATGCAGCCACAGAGAAGAATGAAGAACTGACACATGCTACCACTGGATGAACCTTAAAAAACATTACAGTAAGTGAAAGCAGTCACAAAGGTCACATATTTTATGCTTCCATTTACATCAAATGTCCTAAATAGGCAAATCCATAGGGACAGAAAATAAATTGGTGGTTGTTTAGGGCTGGGAAAATTGGGGAGAAAAAAAAGAGTGACTAATGGGTACCGAGTTTCTTTTTGGGGTGAAGAAGTTCTAGAATTAACAGTAGTGACGGCTGTACATTGTGAATATACTAAAACTGCTAAATTATATTAAAAGGGTAAATTACATGGTATGAGTTACATCTCAAAAAATATTACGGCCTACAAAGATGAGTAAATGAGGATGAACTTGTTGAAAACATCAAGACAGGGAACATACCCGTCACCTCCAAACGTTTTCTAATGCTCTAGAAAACATCTGGTACTCCCTCCCTCCTGCCCATCCCTGCCTCCAAGAAACCACTGATCTTCCTGTAGTTTACTTTTTTTTTTTTTTTAAGAAATTTGTATTTTCTAGAATTTTATGGGAAAGGAATCACATTATACGTATTCTGGCTTCTTTTACTCAGCTTAGTTTGAGACCCATTCATATTATGTGCATCAGTGGTTTATGCTGAGCAGCACCCCATGTGATTATTATATTGCTTAGTATTCCATGGTAAGGGTAGACCACAATTTGTTTATCCATCCACCTGTTAATGGACATTTGTGGGCATACGCACATGTGTGAATACATGCTTTCTTCTCTCTTAGGTAAATACTTGCAGTGGAATGGCTGGATCATACAGTAGATGTATTTTTATCTTTTTTAAAAAAATAGTTGGCCTATTTTTTAAATTGGTTGTACCATTTTACATTCAATTTCAGTTGCTCCACAGCCTCACCAAGTTAGTATGGTTAGTCTTTTCCATTTTAGCCACTCTAACAGCTGTGTAGTAGTACTGCACTGTTTACTCTGCATTTCCCTAATGATTAATAATGTTGAGCATTTCCTGCATGCTTATTTGCCATCTGTATATCTTCGTTGGTGAAGTAGATTATTCAAATCTTTTGCCTGTTTCTAAAAATGAGTTGTTTTCTTACTCCATTTTAAGAGTTCTTTATTAGAGTCTGGCTACAAGTCCTATATCCTATGAAGAGCAGAAATTTTTAATTTTGATGAAGTCCAATTTACCAATATTTTTCTTTTCTAGATCATGATTTTGGTGTCATATCTAAGAAATCTTTGCCTAATAAAGGGTCAAAAAGGTTTTCTCCTATGTTTTCTTCAAATTTTATATAAAATTCTACATTTCAGTCTATTATCCATCTTGAGTTAATTTCTGTATATGACTTAAAGTATATATCCGAGCTCATATTTTTGTACTGTAGATATCCAATTGTTTCAGCACCTATTGATTTCAAAGGCTATCGCTTTTTCTCCTGGATTGCCTTTGCAACTTTGACAAAATCAGTTGTCTGTAGTGTATGTGGGTCTTTATCTAGACTCTATTCTGTCCCTCTGATCTATCTTGATGGCAGTAACAGTCTTAGATACTGTAGTTTTATAATAAATCTTTAAATCAGCTAGTATTAGTCCTCTATCTTTTTTCTTCTTTTTCAAAGTTGTTTTAACTATTCTACATTCTTTTCATTTCCATATGAATTTTAGAATCTACTTGTGAATTTCCATAAAAAAGTTGACTGGGCTCTTGAGTAAGAATTATACTGAATCTATAAACTACATTCCAACAATATCAAGTCTTCTGTTCCATGAGCAGGATATGTTTCTCCATTTATTTGGGTGATCTTTAATTTCTCTAAGTAATACTTTGTAGTTCTCCATGTTCAGATTTCATACATCTTTACTGAAATTTAAAGTATTTCATATTTTTATGCTACTGTAAATGATATTTTAAAAAATTTTGTTTGTTGCTTATATGTAAAAATACAATTGATTTTTCTGGAATATGTTTTTCTTATATTCTGCAACCTTGCATAAATTCATTAGTTCTATTAGCTTTTTTATAGAATCCATCAGATTTTCTACATAAAAGATCATGTCAACTATGAATAAAGTTTTAGTTCTTCCTTTCCAATCTGGAGGCCACTTACATCTGTCTGTCTCTATCTTTCTATCTTACCTTATTCCACTGGCTACGACCTCTAGTACGATGTCGAACACAAGTGGTGAGGGGGGATATCCTAGTCTTGCTCCTGATCTCGGCTGAAAAACACTCCAGTTGGTACTGATGGGGGTCATGAAGACAGAAGCAAAACTGTCCTCACAGATTACTGATCTCCCCCAGCTGCCACAAAAACTACTCCCAGGCCCCTGCTGAATACAGGCTTAAATTACTAAACCCAAAGGTGAAGAGGAAGGAAGAATCAGATCTCTCCTTTCCACCTCTGAACTCTTCATTCCTTCCTCGTTATTCCTCCCTAGTGGAGAAGTGACATATCTGATTATTGAGCAGCAAGAGCCTAGTCTCTGCTGAATTCATGAAGTTTGTGTATTAGGAAGCTGCACAAATACAAGAGAAATGGTTGTGAGTATGCATGCCTGCTCTGCAGCCTCTAATTCTCAGGGGGTTACACTGTATAGACAGACCTGCATACTGTTCACTCCGCCAGAGAGCAACTGTGTTCTAACATTTGGCTGAATAACAACTAATTTTCTATTTCCATCTGTCTGGCTTTTATATTTCTCAATATGTTCTGGACTCAGGGGTGTCAGAAAGAAGCACAACCAATGACCAACCATCACATAGTACCAGACATGTTCAACAAAGGATAACAGTTTAATAAATATAGTACAGGCATGAAAAAATATAAAGTTATAAAATATATAATCCTTGTAAACTCTATGGAGACAAGAAAAAAGATCTGACATAATCCTAAGTAAATTTTAAAAAGCAGAAATACAATATGGCATACTATTTGCTTGCATTTGAAAAGTTATGAAGCATGCATGCGAGAAATGGAAAGTATTATGCAAAAAGATAAAGCTAAAATATGAAAATGAGAATATGGGAGATTTTTCATTTAAAAAAAAATCTTCTTAATGTTGTTATAATATCTTGCAGTATGTACCTATGCCTCAGGACAAAACCTGAAAGGAAATGTATGGAGATAGGGAGCTCTTAGAATAGTGGGATTCCAGATATTTTTAACACTTTTTAAAAATTATTATAGTGCTACATGTGTCCTGAAACAAATTTGACTTAAATAAATATAAATCATACTGCTCAGAGCACCCTGCCCTTTCGTGTAGACTGGGAATTCTTTCTCTAGGAAGCCATCTATCTATTTTCTGCAGCACTGAGACAGCAGCCATAGCCACTGAAGTGATGCATTCAGGTAAGCTGAGACTCAGATCAGATGTCTCACTGGCACTAAGGTCATGGTCAGAAGCTCTCAAGTAATCAGTGGACCCCTCAGGTAGCCATGGGCTCAATTCCCCAGTTATCATCAGGGACCTCAGTAGAGCACTGTCCTCTCCCTCCAAGAACTGCCAGCAACATTTTTAGATTCACTCTCCCTGACCCTCACACATGAACCGGCAGGCCGCTCCCCTCCTCCCACCCTCACTCCGACCTCACAGAACCTCCCTGTCCCGGATCCACTCAAAAAAAAATTCAATACTGACTGTTAGAAACTCTGCTTGGACTAAGTCTCTTCTAGTATTTTAAGAATTCAGCTATTAATTAGCTAGTAATTGCTAATATAGAAAATAACTTCTTCACTGTACAAGCAGCTCTGGCTAAAGAAAAATAGAGCAAAACTGAGCATAAGCCTTTGCTGAAATTACCAACTAAAATATGGAAAAGAAAAATAACTTTGGTTTCTATATATAATTTTCTAAGTTTTTTCCCCCAAGAACATGAGCATAAAACCTTATAGCCCATGAAATCTATCTTGAGATAGTGTTTCTCACCTCTTTGCTCATCTAAATTCCACCTACCCTTCAAGGCTCCAGTACTTGAAGCTTTGTTCTCGCTTCTCCATGAAGTCTTTGTAATGCCTCAAATTCATGAAGCACTCGCTACATGAAGGCACACTGGCCTCACCCCCAGCCTGTGTTAACTGACCGAACTCTCACATCCCTATGAGGTAGGTATCATCGTTTTCCTCAATTTACAGGCACAGAGGGATTAAGTCGAAAGTAATTTTGTGCAGGTTACATATCGCTAGGTCATCTGATCTCTCCTCTTGAAGATGTCAGTCTTCCCAAAGACACCTGCACCCCAGCTAATCCAACCTCTTCCTTCTGTGCTTATTTCACAGACCCCACAATAAGTTACTATACTCTCTGTACTCCTTGTTGTTTTCCTGTTTGTTTCATATGTGTTTGCACGTGTTCCCCAATTAAATTATAAATTCCTAGCAGGCAAGGCAACCATCTTCGTTTCTTGTCCTTACTTGCTGCAGAGTGCTGTATATAAAGCACTCAATATAGACTACTTAGCCAACTTTTTTAAAACCCTGGCAACTTCTCTATTATAAAGAGAGACTTTTTTCCTACTTTTTAATGCAAAGTATCATTTAAAAAGGAGAAAACTGAAATATTCATGCATGATCACATGGGAATTCTACAAAGAGAAAATAGGACATTATCATGCCCTTGCTACAAACCCTAAAGAACATGAAGTCACAAGCTATGACTAAGCAAAATTACTTTAACACCTGAAGGTTTGATACCTCCTGCCGTCAGTGTCAGATTTAGCATTACTAAAGTTAGGAAACTGACTGCACATTTATTTTTCTTCCTAACGCATCTCCTTCTGGTGAGTCATATCTATAAAACTGACAGACCAAGTATTTCCATTTCCTAAAAGAGAAACTAACACTTAAGAAAAATCAGAAGTTTCTTCTGCGTATGCATAATCAGCCAGTGACAATTTGTGTTATCAGGAATAGCACACACAGGAGAAAAAACATACTAAAATCAGAGAGACCTCCAGGGCCGGAGAGTAGAATCATTTCTAAGTGTTTTCCGATCCACCCAAATGAGAAAATAAAAATGATCTGATCCATCTAAATGAGAAAATAAAAATGAGAGTTCAAAGACATGATCGGACTTGAGCCACACTCTAATCCACCCATGTACCAAGGCAGTTCAGTTAGCCGAAAAATGTAATGCTGGCTCTTAAGTCCCACAGACCGTAAGTAAAAGAAAATGCCTTACTAAAACAGGACTATTTCCCAGAGATTTCGTCAATTTTCTCCACTATAAATCTAACAACACAAAAATCTAAGGGGCTACAAGTCGTAAGATAATTTTCAGAGGATAAAGGACAGAAGCTTAGGGTTTGTGGGCTTCTTACTGAACACCACTTTTCAAATACACTGCTACAACAGTTTTAATTTACACACAAATAAATACCAAAAATTCTGCTAGCTCAAGGCACTTGGGCTATCTCTGGAAAAGGCTAATGTGATCCTAAAACAAAGAAAGTCTGATATTAGGATTTGACTTTTTTTTCCCCTTTAGCATCAGTTAGCTTTCTAAAGCCAAGTAAGTTCATGCCAACAGCAGCAAAAGCAAATTGGTCTCCAAATGATTAAAAACAAAGAGTATATAATGCCACTGGTCAAATGAAAAACTAAACAGGAGATTTTTAAGTCAAAGTGAAAAAACTAAATTACTCTGAATTTACTATAAAATGATATTCATAGATGGACACTAATACCTTATTTTCAAATCAGTTAAGAGTTCCCCACCCGACCCCCCCAAAAATATGGATGCTGCATTATAAAAAGAACCGGGAATTAATTATAGGTCCTATCTTGAGATCTGGAAGACAGCTTATCATTAGTCTGGCCCCCTATTCCAATTATACCGTATTACCACGTTCATTGGAGGTAATCTCTAGAAACCAGCACCTCTGTGTAAAGTTGAAGATTGTGCCTTATTGTGACTTCTACGAAAGCTCCTCCTGGCCTGCTCTTTATGTGGCTATGATGCCACTAAAGTAGAATCTGCAACGCTGGTATTTCAAAAAACACACAAGCTTTTTATTTTCACACCACATACACAAGCAGCAGAAAACAGAACTGAAAACACCACGTTTAAAACAGGACAGCTAGAAACCATTACTCTCTCCTAAACAAGGGTTTTAACAAAAGCGAAATGCCAAAGCCCCAGCTACTAAAAACACAAACCTTTCTGAGGGCCACATCTGCCCACATTTCCCTATTCATTCTGATGTTCTGCTGCACTGGAAAGTGAAAATATGTCATGATTTTAACTTCCACCCACCACCCAAAGCATACTTAAAAGCCAAAGGAAAACTCACCTCTGCAAAATGTGTTGATGTGCTATTGTCCATCCGGCTGCCACCACCACCTAAAAAACTGAAGAGAAAAAGGAATGAGTAGTGATTCTATTCCCAGGAGCAAGCCTCCCTCCCGGAAGCTAAATATAGAATGGTACAAAGAGAACAAAGCCCAAGAAGGAAAAATAACTCATCCCAACATGACACCTACAAAGGAAATTATGAAGAACTGGCATGTGGATTAATCTATGAAAAATATTATAAGAAACTACAAAATCAAATAAAAATCAAGTGAAATATAGGAGAAAGGGGTCACCATAGAAGGACCTGCAGCCAGCAATACAACTCAAATTTTACTTTGTAAAAGAAGAAAAACAAACACTTATTCTCAAAGATACTTATAAATAAAACAAAGTGTCTTGAAACAACATATTCACTAAAAAAAAAAAACCATTTGACCACCAGATGAACACACTGAAGACTATAATAGGTACAATTTCTTGGGAATGATGACAGGTAGTAATGCGGTACTATAGTAAGCACTTCCTAAAAGGGCTCGATAAACATGTTTTCTTCTGATAGTTTACACCCTATTCTTTGCTTACTCTACACATCCTCCAGGGCCCATCTCAAATGCTACCTCCTTCCTTAGGTCTTTTCTGAACTCACCGACCAAATGAGACTCTTCACGCCCGTCTGCACTCTGACTGTGATTCTAAATTTTACCTTGTATTATGAAGACCTAGAATTTTCCTCATTCATTTCTACACCTTTCCCTCCTTTCATAAATACAAATGCAGAGGGTAAAGACTGTTTTTTGTTAATACCGCCAATGTATGTAAAGTGTTTATTATGTGCCAGACATTATGCAGATCACTCATCACGCTTGAACACCCTGCAATGACATATTCTATATTGATAACTTGGAAAATAAAAGTTGTTAAATTAATATCACATGAGTAGATAAAATAACTACCTATTCTCAAAGATGGGAAGAAATATTAGATCCCACTGGCCCCATGAAATTTGCAGAGAGGAAACTGGTAATGCTTTTGGGGAAAGTGGGGTAGAAAGAATCAAAAGAACTTCTAGATGACGCTTTTACTACAAGACACACATAAGTGCACAAACGTGTACACATACTCGTCCTAATGATATAAAGTCCACAATCTATGACAAATAGCTTTCATTTTCAGAATTACAATACCAATCCAAGCATCGTGCTGAGCTCACTGAGGAAACACACCCTGGTTAGTCAGGAACCAAAAGCAAAAAAGCAAAGCTAATGCCATTCTCCATGGCATCATTCTCAGGCCTTATTCTCATTAGAAACCATTTAACATCCATATTTGTTTCAGAAGATAAAAATGCTTTTGTTAAAAATACCGCAAATGTAGAACAAACCCAAAAAGCACCCTACAATCCATGCCAAATAAATAACTGAACGACCATGTACCTTTTAAAAAAAACAAAAGTTGAGAGTCTGTGTATCCATTTTAACGCTCAAGCCAAGACAGGCTTCCAAGGCCGTTTCCTGCCTATACCACAATTTTCAGGGATTCAAATATCCTTGATAATTAAAACTATCGACTCTCTTTTTTGGGTTCGGCACTCCTTGAAAAATCCCTCAGCATTTCCTTTCCTTAAAATTCCTTTTATTTTATGAGTGATATGGCTGATCATGAAGAAGGGATAATAAAAATAACCACAATGTTCTGAGAAATGTTATATGGCTCAAGAAAATTTACAAGGTGCCTCTCTAGATAAATGTCTAGTAGCAAATGGGATCCTTTAGCAAATATTTACATGCGAGACTTCCTTATTAGTTTGTACCATCCACTACTCATCACTGTAATTGCTAAATATTCAAATCAGCAAATGTCTTTGAACTTTGTAGAAGAAAATACCATGCTGCCTCTAAGACACTGTAAGAAAAAGATTTCTTCAACTATTTAAAATACGAATCTCTCAAAATCTCTTTGCGTTTGAATATTTGCTACCCACAGCATCTGTGCAGGACGACCTTTGAGTTACAAAGGCACAAATAAAAGAACTGTTAAGTCAAGTGACAGAATCCACAGAGTTCATAGCTCTCTGCCAGAAAGGATTCACTCATCCTGCAGTTACTGACGATCCTGATTTATAACTGCACTTTGTACACAGGACTGAAGAACCCAGGATCACCATTTAATCCGTTCCTCGTTTGCTGGGAGATTACTCCTGGCTGGCAGCACTTCCGTCTACAGCATTTACCCAAGATAACTAACATATTACAGTTCCACAGTCTGCTGCAAAATATATCACTTTTATTACTTACTCATCACTCTAGTATATCAATAATCTTTGGAAACAAATGACATCGTTCTATTTATAGCATTGTTTTTAAGTAGTGGTATTTCCATTTACAAAATACAGAAATTCTCGATCGCTGAAAATGTCAAATCCTAGAGAACGCAGTAGCATTCCTATGCGGGATGCTACCATGGTTCTCGAACAGTTGTTAGCCGAAGACTCATTTGAGGAATCCAATTCATGTACACGTTTCTGTTACATCAGGATTAGAGACAAATTCTGTTTAGAAATAACTCCAAGAACGGTTTTATATTTTATTTTCACACTGAAAACCAGTCAGATTTGCTTCAGCCTCAAAAAGCATGTTTATGTAAAATTAAATTAATGCTGGTCGAGAGCTGCACTTTTTTTCTAAATGGGAAATAGGTTAAAAACTTAGAGAAAAAAGTAAGCCCATTAATTGCTCCCCAACAACCAATATGTTCTTTATTTAACGCATGCAGAGCCTAAGCGCTTGAAATAAGTATTCGATGCAATGATACCAGCACAAATAAAAAGCTATCCCCGATTAGCATGCCATCCACACAAAACTGCTAATTTTGCTATCATGCTAATCTTCCAAGTTTAGAGTTTGTATTGTGTTATTTAAAACCAAAATTATTAGGTCAACATGTAAGTGCTTATACCAAACTCTATCTATATCCCATGCCATACACTGCCTCAGAAGCTCCAACTCATTTATACACATAACCACCAAACAGTAATAAAGTTAAACTAATAGTACATACTGTAAAATGTGTAGTTTTTCTTGGTTGTGGAAGAGACCTTCAACTTTAGATTCTGCCAACAGCAACAGTAAAGGAATTATTTACTGCATTAAAATCTCCCAAAACCAGATTAAAAGAAGCTTCAGATTAAGAGTCCTTTTGTCCAGTCAGTACTTCTTCAACTGTCCAACTACTGTTTAACTAGACGGCCACAAAAGAACCAATGTGCCACTATGTTTAGCCAAAATAGGCCATCTTATCAATGCTATTCTACTTTTCATTAAATTTTTATAATTTTATTCACATTAACCAAGAATATGTAATAGTCACTTTCAGAAATATTTCCCCTTTTTATAAGACTAATGAGAGCCAATTTCAAACATTACAAACCCAAATACTAATATTACAGTAGCAAGATGGCATACGTTTGACCATGATAATCTTAATAAGAACAAGGACTCAAAGTGTCCTCAAAGCAGAGTAATAACTCAGTTTCCCTGGCTAGAAACCAGCCTGTTTATTTTATCAGATATCTTTGTCAGGAGCCCTTCCCAGCCCAGCAAGGAGGTGTAGCAGCAGAAAGAGTAATCACTAAAAACCAACCAACAACCTAAGAGAACCTAAAGTCTCAGAAAATAATTGAAAACTCTGAGAGGGATATCGAGGTTTCCAAGGAATGCCACACACTATCAGAAACGAATCCCTTTCCACCCACTATCGCATCACTTCCCAAATGTTCCCATTTTTCTTCTCCTTCCCTCTGCCACGCTCCCCTCTCCCCACTGGCCTTTCAGCAGAGAGTGAAGCTATAAAACAAATTCCTTTCTATTCAATGCAGAGAGATAAATTTTGGTAACAATGCCTGGTTTATTCATGAGCTTATACAATACCTGGAATCATCTGTCACTTCTTCAATAAAGCCTGATTCACATCTGGGACAAATATATTCCTATAAAAGAAAGGAAAAAATAAATAAAAGTCTTTCATTAGAAAATTAAGAATGTAGTTTCAGAATAACATGCAGTACACGAGCTGATGCTGTGAAATGTTTTAAGTGCTTGCTTACTTCCAGGATATGTGTTTCTATTATACTCTGCCAAATAACAGACTCCATAAGATGCTTGCAAAATGGCTTATGTGGTTCCCACTGAGAGGTAAAAGTCAGAATGTCAAAGATTTTTTTCTTTTTCCTAATTTGGGCTGATTTTTTTTAACTGGAATGAATTCATTTTCTAATTTTCTCTTCCAATCTAATGAAAAATCTCCACTGGAGATATCAGAGCAGTAAAAGATTACATAATACTGATGGGCACAGAAACTGCTATTTTTTTTTACTACATACACAGAGGACACATATACTGAATCGCAGCATAAATCGATTTGTAGACTAGGAATTTACAATGTAGTTTTATAATATTTCTAATCTATTTTCGATTATCAATGATTCCAAATAAGACTTAATATCAGACCCTGATTAGCCAAAGAAATCTTGGGAAACAACAAAGTGGGAGGTATCATACTCCCTGATACCAAAACTACAATAATTAAAACAGTATAGTACTGCCGTAAAAGCAGATCTATAGATCAATGGAATAGAGAGCCCAAAAATAAATCTTCATTTATATAATCAACTAATCTACAACAAGGAGGTAAGGATATATAATGGGATAAAGACAGTCTCTTCAATAAGTAGTGTTGGCAAAACTGGACAGATACATGAAGAAAAAGGAAACCAGATCACTTTTTTAAACTACATACAAAAATAAACTCAATACAATCATCACAGAAATGCAAATGAAACCATAAGCTATCACTTCACACCTGTCAGAAGAGCTATTATCAAAAAATCGACAGACAACAAATGCTGGCAAGGATGTGGAGAAAAGGGAACCCCCATACAATCAGTGGGACTGTAAATTTGTGCAGCCACTATGGAAAACAATATGGAGATTCCTCAAAAAATTAAAAATAGAGCTGCCATATGATCCAATAATTCCACTGCAGGGTATTTATCTGAAGGAAAAAAGCATTAATTCGAAAAAATATATGCAACCCTATGATCAATGCACCATTACTAAGTAACAGCCAAGATATGGAAGCAGCCTAAATGTCCATCAATATGTGAATGAATAAAGATGGTGTGCGTGTGCATAATCAATTATACATATATATATATGTAATGGAATATTATTATTCAGTAATAAAAAAGAATGAAATCTTGTCGTTTGTGACAACATGGATGAAATAAGTCAGAGAAAGAAAAATACTGTATGATCTCACTTATATGTAGAGCCTAAAAAAACAAAAACAAGTGGAAAACAGAAACAGACCCATATAGAGACAGGCTGATGGTTACCAAGGGGAGGGATAGGGGATGAAAATAGAAAAAAAAAATCAATCGAAAATATTGTAAATCAAAATTAATTTTAGACTATAATAAAGAATACAAAACACTCAAGCAAAAAGGAGGTGTAGCCTGGAAGGCAGAGATTCAGGTAGCAACCTAAACTGTGTTCCCCACGAGTTAGAGGGGAGACCCCCTTTTCCAGGGAACATTCCAGCCCAGAATCTCAATTAGGTCCATTTTATGTAAACGAGGCACCAAAATCGTGTAGTTCTGACTGAAGAGGGCGGGTCTCAGCTGGCACAGACTAAACCCCGGTTTCCCGGCTGCTGACTCAGATGTAAACAAGCAGGGCAGAGCACCGGAAGTCAAGTTCAGCCTGAGGTTCTTCCCATATGCAGAGTACATGATAAGCCCCTGGCAGTAATCAGCAGCCAGACTCTTTAATATTTGTAAAATCTGGGCCCTCAGTTGACCATAGAGAGTCCACCTCAGCAGATAAATTCCTTTCCTGGGTTCATGACAAATGAATTTTTCTTATAGGAGGTCCACAAAATAAATAAACAAAATTTCATGTCTATCTTTATCCAAAATTATCTTGTTCATTTATTTGTTTACTTGCATATCACCTAATTCAGCCATTAAAAAATAATCTCTGTAAGGAAAAAACTTAACATTCTGTTATTCTATAGAAATATTAATTCAAATAACCAAACGATTCCATGACATTGGCTTCTATTTCCTTCAGTCCTGTTGGGGAGGAAAAACTATCCTTTACCTTCAAGTTCTTCTGGCTGGACAAAAAATAAATTAACAAAGACAGATCAGTAGGAGAGAAACAGAGTATAAAGTTTAATAAGAAGCATATCCCCCAGATACATGGGAGAAGACCCGGGAACCCTGAGTAACACCCCAAATGGTGGGAGCCACCATCTCCAACTCCACATTCACAGTTAAAAACAAAAGGTGATACTGGGGGTAGAGTCAGCTGTAGGAAGTTAGCAGGACAAACACAGTAAACAAGGCTTAGACTGTTAGGCAGATTTAAACCCAAGCCTTCTCCTCAGTGAAGGCAGGCCTGGTACAGTGAAGGACACACCTTACAAGTGGAAATGTCCTTTTACAAAGGTTAACTTCTACTTGATTTTCAGAGCTCTCCCTATAGCTGCCATTTTTTAAAATTAACCACCCTAAAATAATCAACATTCCAAAGTGGTACGTTTTGAGGTGGCAAGTTCTGCTCCTTTACTGTACCATAAATCTTTCTTTTAAATAAATAATATCAAGCTTTTGGCCGATAAGAATACACTTTAGACTGCCTTATCATAGTTTTAAAAAGTACATTTTAACTACTAATTAAAATAGATCTGAGAAACACATTCTTTTCATTACACCACATTGATTAGAAATAACTATGTTTTTAGAGAAAAAGACAGGAAATATAATATTCTACTGACTGAATGAAAAAGTCTGTGGCAAGGCCAAATGAGTTGAGGCCTTGGGAAATTCAGCAGCCATTCAGCCCCCTTACACCCGAGGGTCTGAAACCTTCAATCTTACAAGCTCAGATCTCTAATTTAGCAGACCAAGAAAAGACCTGTCTCTTGGAAGAAAAGTCACAGAAAACCAAATGCAGGGGCCTTATATGTAAAACCCATAAAGCCAATTTACTTAATTACAATGAAAAAGAGTTATCGAGTAGCCCACTTACTTTCATCATTTAGCACAGTGTTTCTCAGTAAGCGAATCTACCTGAAAAGAATCATGGCATAGGGGAAAGAGTTTCAGGGTAAGAGATCTGAATTCCAACTTCGAGATCTCATTTATTAGATCTGAAGTCTTGGGGGAGTCACATTACTTTTCTAAGATTCAATTTCCTCATCTGTAAAATGGAGACCCTTGCTTCACTTCTGTATTATTGTAAAGAGTAAGATGTTTGTAAAATACCTAACCCAGTGACTGGCACATTAGATATTACACACTTCATAAAGATAGCTATTACAGTCATTCCAGATTATAATCACTTGCTAAACAATCAGAGGATCAGTGAGCAATAAGACAAGTGGATATAGAGCTTGTGTCATCATGCTAGGATAGCCTTATTGGGGGTCCCCAGTATGAGCATCAACCAGATCCTCAAAATCAAGGACTTGGGTCTCTCTCACCCTAGGCAGTACCAGGAAAAGCAGTTTATGTTTGCCTGTTTCATTTGTACTCCTTCACTGCTGACCACCAACTGAAAACCTCCGAACAGAAGCGTTCTTTCCCCTGATAGAATATAACACTATTACTAGGCTATTTTCTTAATTATAATCACGATTTAGTCATGCCCTACACTGAGATTCCAACCTGATTAGATTTTAAGTGTTTATCGCTTGGGTCACTTCTGAAGATGGCTAACTTTACACTTTTTAAAATCCAATTTGGGGGAATGTCCATGATTTAAGGAGAATCTGTAAAAGGGTGAAACGGGAACCAGTCTCTCTCTCTCCGCCTCCACACCACTCCCACACTCAGGCCCTGGCCTTAGTATCATCCTGATAAATTCAGATACAGAGTTTGGAATTCTAACCATAAGGCGTTTGTGTTGGGGGAGGGGGGGCTGGCAAACCAAGAATACTAGGAATTAAGCACCACCCATCATACGTCCTCTGCTTAAATATTAATACAGCAAATCTTCACACCAACCACCCCCCGCCCCCGCAACACGGCCAATGTATACAGCCCCCACGGTAACAAAATCTTACTAAAAAAATTTCATGAAGTCATTTCTATCAATCCATGAACAAAAGAGAAGTTCAACAAACTTAAGTTACTGGTCCAGAATCACTGGAAAGAGGAACCCAACTGTTTCCAAAAAGCTAAGCTGCTTTTTCCCTAAGTCTGAAATTTACTGTACGCAATTCTAGCAAAGATACTGGAGTAGCAGGCACACCCGAAGGAACTGCTTCAGCCGTTCCGCTGCCTGTTCCATCTAAAATACCCACAAGAAACAGTTCACCATTGACAGTCTGAATCAGGAAGAACTCCCTAAGCACGGCTTAGCGCTGCTGCTTACCCGCTCAGCGGAACAGCACAAGGAAACGCGAAGCACTTGAAAGAAAGGGAAAGAAGGGAAAGGGCGGTTAAAGGCGTCCAAGTTTTCTCTTTCTTGGATACTGATTTTTAAGAAACAAAAGGCTCAAAAGGAATGTTTGACCCTCCCTCTTCCCTGACCAAGAGATTCAGAGAGAAAAACCAGCTTCAGGAAAGAAACCTCAACGTAGTTACTTTAGCCTAATTTGAATTAAGTATGGTAGACAGGGAGGTGTCGAGAATCTGCCTGTTCACTAGATTACCGGGGGGCGTCTCTTCAGTTTTTGGGTCACCTAGCAAAACTTTACCTGCCAGGTTGTTTCTCTCTTCCTCAATTATCTGTAAATCACCCATTCTCACTTTGAAATCTAAGATCCCATTTCCCCTTTCCTCCTTTGAACAAAATAATAAATATACATAGTCTTTGGAATTTTCATGCGTATGTGAATTCGCCATGCACATGTATTAAATAACTTGACTTTCTCCTGTTCTTCTGTCTGTTAATTTGAGTATTAGCCCACCTAGAACTTATAAGATGGGAGGAAAAGTATTTTTTTATGCCTCCACATGGTTTTTAATGCATTCCTTTCCTTCTTATACTTTAAGGGATCAATTATCACAAAATGTGAGGTTTGGGCAGGACAATGAGCCACAAAAGCCACAAAATTTACATACCCTTGAACTTTATGCAAAATTGTATCTAAAACTTATTCAATACATGAAATATAACATAAGGACTAATTATTCATTTCCTAATTCCATAACTTTGTTTTCCTACCTGTTCACTATCAATGGTCTTAGTGTTTTTCATTTTATCTAAAACAGAAGTCTTTCTTCTGTCTCTTCCGGCAGTCAAAATCTAAGATCACAACATTGTTAGCTATATTCTCTTATTCATATTCTGAGTATCATGTGGCAAAACTGTTCAGGAACTCTTAATTAGGATTAGATGCACAAAATGAAATGCATCACAGCCCCTGGGTCAGAACTCAAGACACCTTGAACTTCATGCCAACTCACATCTCTAGGTCAAAGACCTTGCTTTTTTCTAGAGACTTTTCCCATAATCCCCTATGATTATCCCTTTTCAAACCAGGTTACAGTTCCTCCCTTTTCAAAAGCATCAAGTGAACCCCAAAACAAAAATAGAACTTCCCAGTTCTGTTCTTTCCCACCGCCACCTTCCTGGTCTTTGTGAAGACCTGTTTCTCCACCAGTAAACCTAGAACACTAATGCTGTCCTTATTTTTTCTCTCCAACTCTCCTTCAGGAAAACAAAAAAGTCATCACGCTCATTTATGTGGTCCACCACTCACTCAAAAGAAAGTCTCTAGTTTAATAAGCACTTTAAATTAGCTCTCCATGAACTCAAGAAATCTGAAGCAATTGTACCCCTGGCTATTAATCAGGAAGAAAACCAGTTTACAAATAAAGAAACATCAGGCCACAGTTTTAACAATATACGAAGATACCTATACAATTCAAATATTGTTGGAAGAGCTGTGATTCAGTTCCAGGCCGAGAAAACTGGCTTCATATTAATGGCCTCGCTCCCCCAGGAATGGCAGCGAGCACAGCCTTCGGCGTTCTGCGCCTTCACTCCTGGCCACGGCGGACCGTCGACCTCATGAGGGCGGCTGAACAGGGACTCAGCCAACCTTCTTTAGCTCATTGTGTAGCAAGTCAGAAAATCAGGCCAGAGGACAAAGCGTTACTTGAAAGAAGCTTGATCAGGTAGACAAAAGGCCAGATTTTCTAAGAAAAAAGCAGACTAAACTACAAGAATCGTCAAAGTTAACCTCACACAACACAATATAGCCAGAAAAGAGTCATGGTGTTCCTTGCTCACTCACACTAAAAGCAGCAAGAAGGGGAATAATCCAGTGGCAGAGATACAAAATAGTAAATGATCCAAAACGTTTGTCTTTAGCTCTTGACAAAACAAAAATTCCGAGATGTTCTAAATTAAATTACAGAGACTGGAGAGTGAGACAAAGAGACAGAACAGTTACCCTGTTAACAGCTGTGGACCAGCCAACAAAAGACTGCTCCTCTTCACGCCTGCTGGAGCGCCAGATTGACGTCCAGGTGGCTGTGTCCACGAGTATCCAAAAGAGAGAACAGCCAGGCGCCACAGAACCCCAGGAGCCTCTGCCTCCCGTGTGCATGGAGGACGAGCTTGTGTTCCCCACCTGGCCATGCCACCACCGGTGGCTTAGATTGCATGTCCCAGGGCCTGCCTTCTTTCCTGGCTAGCATTTTGGCTCAATAAAACCTGTACAAAAAACTTTTAGCCATGAAAGTTCTTTGTTTAACGCACTGACGCAGACCACCAAAGCTTGGAGGAAACGTTCCCTTCTTACATTCAGCTTAGGCTGACAGAATCTTCTCACCTAAACTGACAACATTCACACATTCCGTGAATATACTCAAAGTTCTACATTCCAAGTACTGCGTTGTTGAAAGAAAAGCATTCTTGGTAGGGAAAGATAAATTTGTTTAAAAGGTAAAATAAAACATTTTTCCGCACAATGCTGTAAATCCATTTATATATAAAATCAATAAAAGCAAAATCACCTATAGAAAGGGCTGGTGACACCTGAAAAATGAGGGCCAATGACTAGTTCTACAGCTCACAGCCAGTTTGTTTATTCTGAAAACCCTTTCCTACCATTTTTAACATAGCTCAGATCTAAAATGAGCAAAAAAGCATTCACTCTAATCTTGATAGCTACATTAATTTTAATGTTTAAACACAAAGTTAAAAGAATAAAATATTTCAATCCTCATTCCACGCATTTTTTCCCTAACATTTTATGAATCTCTTTATATCTTCCTATATATAGCCCAAGTACTAGATAGAACAGCTCCCGGAATATAGTAGGCACCAATAAATAGTTATTGAATGAATGAGAACAGACTATTGATATTACTGTATGATCTAGTGCCTATTACGTTATTATTATAAAACACAGATTTCAAAGCGCTATACTTCACTAATACAGAGTGTGTGTTTGTGTTCCCAAAGAAAACATCCAGACTCAATTACACTCAGGAAAAGAACCCTTTTATAGCACTAGTGCTGTAGGATGGGACAGACTTGTCACCTGTTAACCTGATTAAAAACCTTGAGAACTCTGAATCTGCTCATCTAATATTGATTGCATGTTACAACAGAATGCTAACATAATATTAAAACAAGTCTCAGACCCTCACTGAATCAGCACCTACACTTGGCACAGAATAATAAACCAATAATTTTAGTGATGAGTAAAATTAAGATTGAAAAATTTAGGGAATTAAATACTTTTATGAGTCTCACTTATTAATATTACTTTCAACCACTTTTTAATCTAAAACATGCAAAGTAAGACTAGCAGTGAAAGCTAAATTTTCCTTTTACATGTTATTAAACATAAAGTAAATGTACCATTAGTGTTTTCACACTATACCAGTAATTGAAATACTTTTTTTCAAACCAACAAGTTCAAGGTTCAAATTTTCCATTCCTCAACCTAACTTGTCTTTAACTAGGTACATTAATGCCTGTAAACATTCACCAGTGACCACATTACAAGTTCAGAACCTAATAACTGACATTCTAAATCACAATTAGGGAACCAATGGTTTACTAATCTGTCTGAGAATAAAATACCCTAAACTACCACTAAAATTACAGAAGATTCACTGAAGGCAATTAAATTCCATTCAACAACTTCAGTTACAAATGATTACTGAAATAACTTTGTTTACAAGGCCAATCAGCTATTCATCTGGAGGGCAGGTAACACTATGGGAAGTTCCTCTACTCATCAACTGTCAGATAGAGAAATGAAGCCATATTCAAACACAAGAGGCTCCAACTCTGCCCACCACTAATGCTAGTGGTCCATTAGACCATTCCTGGGAACCAGCCTTTGATTCATTAGCCTACAGGCTTGTGCTTGGTTTTCTGAATACTAGTACCCTCATGATTTTCAACATGTTCAAAGGCAGAAAGTGACAAGAAGAAAAAGCCTACAATTACAATTCTTTTATTCAACAAATACTATGTATCAGGCTCTGTTCTAAACACTGATGGGAAAGGAAGTAGCAATGATAAGAGAAAATGAGAAATTTAAGGAATAGAGGAAGAACTGTCTAAAGAAAAAGAAAGCCAGATCTAAAGGATAAAGACTGAATCTCTCAACATGTGACAAGTACTGCACTAAAGTAGTGAAAAACAAGCAAGAGAAGAGTGAATAATAAAAGGGAAAATGTTCTCCTACATGACTAGAAGGCATTTTCAGTGCGGACAATGCAATCATAGGAAACTCCTGCAGAAAGAAATGTCTCTATCCTCAAACTTCATATAGACAAGTACTGAAAAAGCATCTTTATAATCATCAAAGCCTAGGACCTCGCTCCATTCTATGTATAAATACCAAGTCTTTCTGCATAATTTTAATAGGCACTAAATGCCCCCAAAAAAACTACCGAATAAAGTGAGAGAAACTGTGCGTTATTTGTACTTTTACCAAGAACTGGTCACCATTTTGGTGGTCTGCCTCTCATGGTATTTAAGTTGCAAATAACCTTTAAGACAGTCTACTTGGGTATCTGTTACATCTACGCTTGGGGCCAATGTCTCCTACAATGCAAATTTCTTCCTGTTATGGACAACTGAGTATTACAGATTGAAATGTATATTATTTTGTCATGAATTATTTTCCTTTTATGTATCCTTTATCTTACAGCTAGAAAAAAAATTTTTTAACTGTATGTGTAGGGGAAAAAATGATGTATAGAAAAGTTGTATTACCTATGAATTCCATCTCACTAAAGGGTCTATTTCAAAATTCTTAGTATAAAAAAAGGGCACTGGGTCTGATGGGTTTGAGAACCACCAGGCTAGATCGTCATCACTACAGGATACCTGCGGGTCTGTTAATCCAGAAAAAGGCAGAAAAGGGAATGTAAATTCTAAGCATGGTGAAAGTAAAGGTAGTAATGAAATCTTAACTGGAAGGTGGTTCTCTGGGTTTAAAGTCTATTCAAATCTGCTCAGAAATCTGCACATCAAAGCAAGCCTCAAGGTGGTGAAGATACCTTATCTAGGAAGAACATCCAGGTGACACTTAGTGACACTTGAAATCATCATGGAGAGAGATTACTTATCTTAAAAGATTTTCAAGGAAAACAAAACTGCCTAATTTTGGAAAAGGGGCTGGACAATCTAACATTCTAGAAAAGTGTACCTAGTTTAAAATTACCAGAGCCAACTAACTACTATTTGTTATCATCTGGACACCTCTAAGGAACTTTGAACTGCTAACAATTGAACTTAAAAAGATTTTTTTAATCTTTCAGAATCTAACCTAAACTTCTGCATTTGAAACTGTAAGAACTACCTAAAATGTTTCTAATGTGGCAAAGGCCCTACTTCTCTACAAATAAGGACTTCTCATTCCTACACTACCTTTCAAAGACGATCAGCTCCATTTCTCAATGCTCATTCAAGCTTCCAGTAAGGGCTCCTCGGTATCGGTTTACGGTGGGATATACACTAACATAAACTTGAGAGGGTCAGATGACTTGTCGCCATTCACATGAAGAACTGGTATTAGAACAAGGGTTGATAACTTCATTTTACCCTCTCACCAACAGTGTGAAGAAACTAAAAGTTTAAGCACAAAATGTCCTGAGTTCATGAAACTTCAAAGAGCTACAAGAGAAACAGAAAGAAAAACCTGGTTAATGCTAAGGTGAGCTATATAGCAAAACTAAAAGTTTGGGTTGTCTGCTTTTTGCTTTATTTTCAAACTACAATTTCCAGCTGCCTTAGTAACTTACACACAGTGTTACCACCTAAATTGATTCCCAACTGACAATAAATTTGGATACTTTTCTTTTAGAAGCTGCCCTACAGTGCGAAACTTGAGAGGAGTGATCCAGTTTCTCTGGTCTCAGTAACCACAAAGAGAGAAAGTGACCCTAACAGTTACTGCTATAATGAATAGCGGTCACTAACCACTATTCTAAACAATCTCTCCCATCAGGGCTTTGGCTAAAATTATATGGTCTCCATTATTTTACTAAAAATTCTCATCAGGATCCCAAAATTAGAAATCAAAGCAATATCAAATCAGAACAAAACCTTAAGCACCACTGACTTAAGAAGGAAATGACTGACTATTCCTTTATCCTTCTCCAGGGCTCCTCGACCTCAGCAAGCTGGATATTTGGGACCCAATATTTCTTTGTTGTGGGGCTGTCCTGTGCACTGTGGCATGTTTAGCAGCATCCCTGGCCTCTACCTGCTAGATTCCTGAATCAATCCTCCACCTCCCCCACCAGCTGTGACAACCAAAAAATGAGGACAGACACTGCCAAAAATCTCCTGGGAAACAAAACTACCCCTGGCTGAGAACCACTGCTCTGTGCTGTGTCCTCTACTGCTCATAACTAAGCTGTGAAGTGATACACAAACAGCATCCACAGGCTTTTCTTATTCTTAGACCCCCTTCTAATTTGACTATAGAGATTAAGAAGCAATCCACACCTTCTTTCCTCTTGTAATACAACAAGCTGTGGAAAAGACCTTAGCATCTTCCCTCTGAAAGTAAGTAAAGGTCATAAAAAAGCCAGCTAAACATAAAGAAACACAAAGTGTTAGCATCCAATCACTACTTCCCCCCAAAAAACACAAGAAATTTATCTGTAGTGAGTTTAAAATTTTATTCTTCCCCATACTGAAAAGTCCCAGATTTTCCCAGTATATACATGTCTATTTATCAGTAGAATTTCAAGACTAGAACTAGCCTTCTACCTACAAGAATACGTATTTCTTACTTCTAGATTCTTGCAGGGAATATATTTACTGACACTCTATATCCAAAGGTCATGTGATGGCACCTGCATTTCATATTACTGAAGCCTTTTAAACGTCTCACAACACTAAAGCCACCACTTTTTACATAGAATTACTGAATATTCAATTCATATCACCTATTCATTCGAAAATATTTAATAAGCAACTGCTATACAGAACCAATAAGGTACTAGATAATCAAGTAGACTTTTTAGCTGTTAAGTCACAAATAGCAGAAGTTAAGATAATCTAAAGATAATTCCTCTACGGCCATGCCACCCTGAACAAGCCCGATCCCGTCTGATCACGGAAGCTAAGCAGGGTCGGGGCCTGGTCAGTACTTGGATGGGAGACCACCTGGGAAGACAGGTGCTATAGACGTAAATAATAAAAAAACAAGGGATTGTAGGCTCACACAGTCCTCGCAATCTGTGAGATCAACTAAGGGTTGCCTCATCTAAAAATAAAGAGATATAGAGATAGAGATAGAGATAGAGATAGAGATAGAGATAGAGATAGAGATAGAGATAGAGATGGAGAGAGAGAGAGAGAGAGAGAGAGAGAGAGAGAGAGAGAGAGAGAGAGAGAATATGAGAATATTCATTCTCCAGCTCTGGGATCTTTTCTAAGAATCGTGCTACTTAAAAAGCATGGTCAGTGAACTTAGAGGTTTAAGAGTCACAAAGGCCTTAAGAAACCTACTTTTTAGCTATTCTTATCATAGAAGTTAGTAAGTTTTCCTGTATTGGAGCCATTACAAGTACAGCACAATGATGATGACTTGTGGAGCACCTAGTAAAAAGCCAAACTTGATAACATTACTTACTGATAAGGATGACATTTTATTAGATCAAAGGTGATATATAAGGAGGTGGGAGAGGGAGCGAGCCTGCTAGTTCCTTCAGGCAGAGCCGCAGAGGCAAGCATAGCCTGGTGGTCCTTAACTAAACTGGTCTCCTGTCTGGGTCTAGTTACTCTGATCTCCACGAAACACGTAAGAACTAAACCAGTCCCATAAATGCCAAAAGCAGTTTACTCTGCGTATGACTTATTCACCCATTTAATGATGACATTCGATCTCATAAGAATATTCCCTGGCCTTGATTTTAAGTGGGGGGAGTACAGGGACAGAATGACACCTTTACATTCCAGGACACAGCCCTCTGTGGTACCGTCCAGTCATCCCTCGATGTAGCATAGCAACTCCATCACCTTTGACTTCATATTCTCTCAACAGGATAAGCCCATGAAGTGGAAGCTTCTGCTTTTTGAAAATAATTTTAAGTTACTTAAATATTCCTCCTATAATCTGATGATCAAAAATTATACAATACCATTTTACTCAATCACATATAATGTTGAAACCCTGGTGTTTCAGGCCATATAATTAAGATCTCTTATTTTAAAATCCAAGTTTAGTACTCACTAAATTTTATTGAAATTATTTTTACTATAAGTAGGAAAACACTCAGAGAAAGAAACTTCTAAATCAATATTCACTTCTAGAATGGAGAAGCTTTTTGGAAGCCTAACAGATAATGGTACCACTGAATATTATTTTCATTGTAAAATTCCCTTCATGGTTTCCCCACATTTCATAGTAGCTTCTTTCTCAATGAAATTTTTGTTCTCTCATCTGGGAGGATCCAAACCAAAGCAATACAAAGCTAAGATGGATAGATCGGGATTAGGTGGAGCATGCTAGTTCACCAAATTAATTCAACCAAATGTGGCTTAACCTATGGCGCTTTAGACATATTCCAATTTTTCTCAGCAGTTATAATCAAAACTATTTCTTCTAATACAGACACTAAAGTTAGCTGGGCCTGTGAACCTTTCAGAGTAGCAGGACTGACGAGAAAAATGATAAAAACCTAAGGGTAGCTTCAGGGCAAACGGATAAGCTATTGCTATTGCCTGTACACACTTTCAGATGCATCAAGTACTATGTTCTAGAGACTGGAGAAGCGAGAAGTGAGAGCTGTAAAAACCTTGCAACCCAGTCCTACTGAACACAACTGTGACTCGGCGACGTGGTGAATAAACTGGCAAGAGATGAGATGGCTGTGAAGCAGGCCTTCTCAGACTGAGTGAAGAAACCTACCTAGCAACATCTCATTAAAAGCCGATGGAAAACTCACTACTCAGCTCAGGTGCTCAAAGGACAGCACTCAGGGGTGATGGGTCCCGTGATCCAACGTGCACCAAAGTACTCTCTTAAAAGACAAGGACAAAGAAAAACTTTATTCATGATAAACTGGGCCTAGCTATCCTCAGGAAGACATCCAGGTTTCCCATGACACTTGTCCAGCCGAAGAAACAATGTGTGCCTAATGTACACTGAGCTCTTACAGTGAAGGAATGTCAAGTTTATATAAAAAATTATTTTAAAAAACTTTTCAGTGTTTGTCCTATACATCTGAAAATCATATTACTGACTTACCAGTGTGTGAGCTGGTTTTTCAGTAGCAGAAACAAATCAAAACTCTACCTCTGATATAGTGCACCTTTTCCCAAAAATGCGTAATAATGATTTACTAAAAGTTTCTCCCTTCTTCCTCAACTCATTCTTCTTTTCCTGAGTCTATGCTATTGTCAATCTAAATTCTACCTCACCTGCAGAACTCAATGTCAAACCCATCTCTCACTCTTTCCCTGACCTCACCAATGCTACCGTATCACCCTCTCTCTAAATTCTATAGCACATATTATCCATCCTCATTCACCTTACGTTGTTTGTCCATGTTTGTCTTGTCTTTCCAACAAAATTGTGAGGTCCTTAAGGGCAGAAACCACATATTCCTGGGTAGTGCCTTCATTCAGCTAAGAACCTTGTACCTATGTTTTCCATTATGTATATGGTAGGCCTCGATTTACAAATCTGGCATCACAGAAAACAAATCAGTCTAGAAAATCAATAATTTCACCTCTGGGCATCAAACTAAGGTTTAGAAAAACAATCCAAAAAGTCTTTCAAATTATCCTTTTCAAGAGCATTCTGTAGTGAGGACTTCAAGTAGTCAAGAAAACAAAAAAGATGTAAGTTTGTGGAAAGTTAGACTGTTTTCTCACCTGTACAGACAAATAAGTGAATGACTTAAAAAGACCAGAAGAACTAACGGCGCAACGTTCAACTAGGCATCACATTTAACATGTCGCCGGTCACACACACACTGGACAAATTCCACACTCCCTTTCAGCGGTGAGAGACTTCTGAAGAGTCTGATGTCCCCCAGCACTGAAATATGGCAAAAAGTGCAGGCAAAACTAAGTTTACATGTAGACCAGGAGAAAATTCTGAGACGTTCTCAGTTAAAATTACAGAGGGAAGAGAGAGAAAGAAACAGAACAGTTAGCCTGTGAACAGCCGTAGACCAGTTCTGACAAGAGAAAGCCCACATTCCTTCCCTGGTCTGATGGAATTTCAGATTAATTTCCAGGTGGCTATTTCCGCAGATTATTCCAGCCAGGCACCAGCGAACTCTGATCCCTGCTTCTTGTTTATACGTGGGCTTTCCGGACTGCTGCCCACTGCCAACCCACAGAAGGGGACATTTCTTTTTGTGGACTCCGTGCCTATCTCACCCCTTTGCTTATAGCTAATGTAATACAAATGCTTTCAAATAGCTTACGCCTTTCTAACCCCTTCCCACTACCTGATGTATAAAGATACTTGCAAACTCTGGAAACCATGGGCACGTTGTCCTTCCTCCCCGCCGGTGGTTTAGACTTTGTGCCCCTAGACCCATCTTCTTTTTTGGCTAGCAATGGCCTAAGAAACCCTTTCATTTAAAAAAAAAAAAAAAAAAAAAAAAAAAAAAAAAAAAACTTTAGGCCTAGGCCACAGAAGCTAAAATTTTTAACAAGATGAAACTGGCTATAAAGTTGGGGCTAATAAAAGGGAAAGAAAATGCCATGAAAACCTAAATAGCACTACTTTTAGGTGAAAAGGTTAAAATGCTTAGGTGCTTGCAGACAAGACGCCATTTGTGTTTCTAAGATATAGGACATTCAGACACACTTTAGTAGGCTCTCTCAGATTTTATCTGAGGCATTATAAAGCTAAGTTGTTAGGCAGCCATCCTGTCTTAAGACTGAACCTGGATGCCTTAAGGAAAAGATCCATAACTAATTCTAAAAAGAGTTGACCAAAAGATTAACATTCACCAGGGTGGCTCTCCATGCAGTGGCTCTAACACGACCCACTTCTGGGTTTAGCTAGCACGCTGGGAAAGCGCTTTCTTCACGACCACAGCACTACCTCCCTAGGGACTAACAGTCTGGCAGAAACTGGTGAAAACCAATTTATGTCAGAGGATGCAGCCCCCAGCATTCTGTCCTGGATCTTTTCATTAAGTGAAGAGACAGAATGCGGGTGTGGGGGGGTGGGGCGGGTAAGGGAGACGGTGCTAAAAAACCCTGGCGGCATGACAACCAAAATAACCAAGTTGAAACACATCCTGCCTTCTTCCTAAAGTCATTTCCTTCGATAGTGACAGGGAGCGCAGTCGGTCTGCCCGTCGTTAGGACACTGCTGTTTTCACTTTCACCAGAAGCCTGAAAACCACGAAACAGAAAAATCCCCCTCCGCCCCGGTTACCTTCCAACCCTCTTCTTTCCGTGCATCCTTCCCTAGAGACAACTGAATAGGGGTCATTCTCACCCACCCGCGATTTTGCTTCACTAAATATGGGAGAGTGGCGATCTGGTGAAAAGTGGAAAAGGAAATGCAAGGTTGGGGGGAACAGAGGTCACCGTGGGAAGGAGACAAGGTGAAGAGTGCAAGAAAATTGAGAAGAGAGTTGTCAGGGGACAACTTGCTAAGAAAAAGAAAAAGAAAATAGGTAGAGGGGGCCAGGTAAAAAAGGAGAGGGAGTGAGGGGCGCGCCGGAGCATCCGGGGGGAGGGGAAAGGCTGCGCGGGAGTGACGGGGGCAGGGCCGGGACGCCAGGCAGCGGGCAGCAATATTTGGGAGGCCGATTTCAGGGGTGTGCGGGAAGCTTAAGACCGATTCGGGGCGAGGAAGCCACGCCGACGCCGAGCGCAGGGGCCAAGGGGCTCTTACCGGTAATTTGGGGCTGACCTCGCCCTTGCAAAAGTGGCAGAAAAACCGGTGTGCGGCGACAGCGGCGCCTGAGCCCGCCCCGGCCGCCGAGGCCTCCGCCATTTTTCTCTTCCGCCGCGGCGGTCCGAGAGGGCAGCCGGCCTGTCCTTCGCCGGGCCGCTACCTCCCGGCCGCGGTCGCTGCCTCTGCCGCCGCTTCCTCAGCGCGGCCGGCCGTTCCGGAGCCCGCGTTAGTCACGTGAGTCGGCCGGGCCCAGGGAGGCGGCGGAGCGGACGGCGACCCCAAGGCCCGCCTCCAGCACCAAAGAGGCACAGGAAGGAGAGTCCGCCCGCCGGCTCCTCCAACAGCCCCTCGCCGGTCCTCCAACCTACCAGCGAGAAGGAAGACAGAGCGTCCCCGGAAACCGCTGAAACTCTCGGCTAGAGCGGCTCACGTGTTCCCCGTTTCCGGATCCGCCTCGGTGTCCGTCCTCCTGCGGGAAAGGGCCGAGGGCTCCCCCTCTGCCCCGGCGGTAGCGGGAGCCGCGCCAAGCCGCTGTGGGGACTTCGGTGGCGTTAGGTTGCATTGACCCAGAGGTTAGTGGAAAATGCTATCTGAACGAGGCGGCCCTGTCTCTCAGGACCAAGGCACCAAATCCCGAACGGGAACCTACGCGAAGGGAATAAAGAGCCAGGAGCCAAGTTCCTTGCACATTCTTTCGAGGATGGCAAAGGGTCTGGGGATGCTTCCCCAAAAACGTGGATTGGGATACTGAGGCTGAGGCAAAGACTTGCTTCTGAGGTATTAGGGAAAATAAATGAACAAACAAACGTTTGGTAGCACTTAGGATACGTCTGTTTCTGTTTGTATCTACTTTGTTAATAAGTAGAAATTTCAGAATTAGATACTGCCCTGCAGGCAGTATTTGAAGCTCAATTTCTGTTTCTAAGTTATCATTTCCTTTATGGACTGGGAATGACTGCCTGTTCAGTCCCAGTGGGCTGTCATTTGGCCTTAATTTTTCCAAACGATAAAGTATAGACTTTAAGGTCTGTGACATTGCAAATCCATCTACACTCATCTTTAAAGGAAATTAGAATCATACACAATCCCATAAAGATAAAGTGATGTATGGTCTGTCTTCCAGTCTTTTTTTCAATGCACACATTTTTTTTTTCTACTTATTGCTTTGTAGCTTGCTTCTTTCACTTAATGAACAATTTTCAATACTAGTACATATATTGTGTGGGTATGCCATAGTTATTAATTACTTGTTAAACATTAAGTTGTTTCTAGTATATCAATATTCTAAAGAGAACTACGGTGATGTCTTTTTATTATTTCTTTAGAGCATAGTATCCACGAGAGTACATGAATTTGTACTCAGCGGCTCTACTCCCAACAGAAAAGAAAAACTTTCTATCATACAGTCTTTTTTTTTCCTAGCTCTGAGACTCCTCAGTACCATGACTCAAGCAGAAATTAAACTGTGCTCTTTGTTGCTGCAAGAGCATTTTGGAGAGATCGTGGAGAAAATTGGAGTCCACCTAATCAGAACTGGCAGCCAGTCACTAAGAGTAATTGCCCATGACACAGGGACATCATTGGATCAGGTATATTTGGATGATATTAATTTGCTTTCATTTTATTAATTTCTATTACCTGTCTTTGAATATTGTTACTCCCCACCTAATGAAATGGAAAGGGAGGAAGCCTGTTCTAGGATCAGAACGTTATTTGAGGAAAAGAGGATGAAACATCGGCCCCAAGGTTCTGCTTCTCAAAGTGTTCCTGGCCCATCATGGCTCTTTGGCAAATCTTTGCTCTTTCTTTGCCATACTTCGTTCATTCATATAGAGCCTATTCATCTCAGTACTACCTTTAAGGAATGAAAATAGAGGCAAAATTAATTGTACTTTGGAAGATGCAGATCAGAGGAAATATGAACATCATAGCAAAGAATCATCCTGATTTCTTCCACTGACATGTCACTCTTACTAGCTAGTCCAATGGAGGGAGGAAAGCAGCACAGAAATTATCTGGCTATCTCCTGATGCTTAGTAAACTGTTGGACAAAACTTGCCCACAATAATGAACTGTCTTTGGATATCTCCTCTTTCTTTTCGGTCTTATCTAGGTAAAGAAAGCCCTGTGTGTCCTCATCCAACATAACCTGGTGATATATCAAGTGCACAAACGTGGCGTGGTGGAGTATGAAGCCCAGTGTAGCCGGGTATTGCGAATGCTCAGGTACCCCCGGTATATCTACACTGCCAAAACACTGTACAGCGACACCGGAGAGCTGATTGTGGAGGAGCTGCTGTTGAATGGCAAAATGACAATGTCAGCTGTCGTAAAGAAAGTGGCAGACCGGCTCACAGAGACTATGGAGGGTTAGTACCGTATCCACAGCTGTTCACAAAAGAGACTGGCTGGTGCAGGAGCAGACTCTCAGCTATCAGGCCATCTCACCTGCCTCTTTACTCCTGTTGTACAGATGGCAAGACCATGGACTATGCTGAAGTGTCAAACACATTTGTGCGACTAGCAGACACACACTTTGTGCAGCGTTGCCCGTTGGTGCCTGCCACTGAGAATTCAGACCCTGGGCCACCGCCACCTGCCCCCACTCTTGTCATCAATGAAAAGGACATGTACCTGGTTCCTAAACTGAGCTTGATAGGTAAGGAATTTTGACCCCTGAATTGTGACTTGTTCTAATTATAGGTTCTTCCTCAATGATTGTTGAATGAATGAATCAATCAAGCAGTTACCATGTATTTACTCTGTGCCATATACTTTGGTATAAAATAATGAAAAACCAACATGGTCCCTACCTTTATGAGGCTTAAGTCTAGTTTAGGAAACTTAACATTAATCAACCATGTAGATGTTTAACAAACTGTGATAAGTACTATTAAAGAAAAGTGTGGAGTATTCTGCAAATATATAACATGGGTCCAGACTTATCTGGGGATTTGGGGCACATGCTTCTTTGAGAAAGTGGCATGTGAACTAAGATTTAAAGCAAAAGTAGGATCCAACCAGTTAGGTAAGGTATGAAGGGGTACAGAGAACAAGGATTTTTAGCAAAAGGAATAGTATGTAGTGAGAAAAAAAATAGAGTATTTGAGGAAGTAAAAGCAGGTCAGTTACTTAGAGCACAGTGAGCAAAGGAGGGAAAGCCATGAGATAAGGTTAGGGAGATAGGCAGGGGTTAGATCATGTAAGACCTCACAGAGGGTCTGGTTTTTATCCTAAGATCAAAGGAAAACCACGAAAGGAATTTTAAGCAGGGAGGTGACATGTGATCAACTTGCATTTTTAAAAGATTTTTCTGTGTGCAGAAAGGATAGGGCAATGGTAAATGTAGACAAACCAGCAAAAGATGTGCAAGGGGTGAGGGAGACAAAGGTATCAGGAATGACATCTGTTTCTGACTTACCCGCGTGGGAGGATGATGGCACTGTGTGTTCACTGTGAAAGGAGACACTGGAGCAGGGGCAGTTTGAGGGTAAAAGATCATGAATTTCTTTTTGAACATGTCGAGTTTCAGATGACTTCATCGTTTACTTGAATTTCTTGTAGCTACTCCGTCTCCTCAGCAGCTCCAACCTAGAGACAGCTACAGATGTTCTTGGAATGGAGAGACACCTGCTCTCGTGTGTGATCATGTCTTGTGATCATATGAGTTGGAGCCTAACTGTACAATTGTTTTATTTGGCAGGAAAAGGTAAAAGGAGGAGATCATCTGAGGACGATGCTACCGGGGAGCCCAAGGCCAAGAGACCAAAACATACCACAGACAACAAAGAGGTAACGGGGCTTCCTGGTTAGGAGTCCTCACCCTGAAGCAAGCCCGAAAGAGCAGTGAGATGGTCCCCAAGGGACCGAGGGTTCTGGGTTGGGAAGTAGTAGAACTGTGAACTCAAATACTGGCCAGGAATAGACTAACGAGGCATGAACTCCATTGCCATCTCCCTTCTGAGGCTTAATTTCCATCCATCATTAGAGGTAGCAGCTTATGCAAAAAATGGGGGCCGGAGGTGAAAAAGTTTGTGTTATTCAGTATGGCTGGAACATAGAGCCTCATAGAAGCCAGTGGTGAGAAATGAGTCTAGAGATATATATAGGCCTGAGTTCTTATAGTCAAGTGCCTTCTCAGCATCCCTATAAAGATGTCTAATAAGAATCTCAAAGTCAGTATGCCCAAAACAGAAGAATTGTTTTCCCCCCACCCAAATATCTGCTCCCTCCTCACCTTTCCTTATCTTACTGAAGGACACCACCATTTGCTTAGGCCAAAATCCTAGGAGCCATCCAATCTCACAGTAAAACTTGTTTCCAAAATTACCTCAACTCCAGCTCTTTCTCACCATCTCCACTGTTGTCACCCTAGCCTAAGCCACTGTCATCTGTAGTCAGCACTTTGCCAACACTCTCCCAAATGGTGTCTCTCCCTGCCTTCTTATCTCTTTAGAGCCAAAATGACTTTCTAAGTTTTTTTTTTCTATCTCAGCATATCACTCGTTTAGACTCCTTTAATAGCTTCCCATTTCCCTTAGAAGAAATGCAGGTCTCGACTGCGGGTTATTAAGCCTTACGTGAGCCGGGTCTTTCCGGGGCGTGCTGGGGACAAGGCTCTCCAGCGCCAGCCCGTTCCGCTCTCCCTCTCCTTCGCTGTGTCCCAGCTTCTTTCTTCCCATTCCTCAAACATTGAACTCTTCCCAGTCTTCAGACTCGTCCCTTGATCATCCTTCTGCTTTAAAGGCTTGTCCCACAGACCTTCATGTAGTTGCCTCTTTTTCATCATTCAGCTCTCAGCTCAAATGCTATTTTCTTTTTTAATTAAAAACATTTTTTTTTCAAATGCTATTTTGTAACAGTTTGAGCACCATTGCCCATCCTCTGCTCTAGTCACTACCACATTTTTCCATTTCATCTTCACAGCATTTATAAGTAGGTGAAATTATTTATTATTTGTGTACACGTTTGTCATTGTACTCCCAATAGACCACACACTGCTCAAGGGCAATATCTTGACCCTGGCACCTGGAATACCAGCAAGATATCAATAAAATATTTCTTGACTGACTGAGAGGTTTGGACTTTATCCTGAAGGCCAAGGTAGTTCTTGATGGATTTTAAGCAGGTGAATGAAATGGCTAAATTTGTATTTTAGAAAGGTTACTGGAGTACAGTAGTTCACAATTTGCACAACTCCATGGAGGGATTTCAGAGAATCCACCTGTATTTGTGCATGTGCATTTTTCTGTAGAGCACTCCATAGCCTTCTTCAGAGTCAAGGGAATTGTGACCCCAAAAAGATTTAAAAAAAAAAAAAAAGTACTGCTCTATGAGGGGAATAATGCTCTATTCGGGGTGGGGGGGGGCGGAATACCCTTTTTATAGCGTCCACTGTGTTAAAAAGAAAAAGAAAAAAGACAAGGCTGGTGTAGTAATCCAGGTGAGCCACGATTAGAGCCTGTAATAAGGTGATGATGGCAGTCAGGATAAAGAAAGAAGACATCCCATAATATGAAAAATAAATAGAACTTGGCAATTGGATGGTCAATGAGGGAGAGCAAGGAGTTAGGGATGATACTCAACTAATCTAGCTTAAGAAATTGGGTTAGCTAAAATTTTGAAAAAGACCAGTTTTGGGGAACAGGTACAAATGGCAGTTGTATCTATGCATCTGGAGCTTCATAGGGCGTTCTAGAATTAAGTAATAGATTCAGAAATACATCAGTAATTGAAGTCTTGAGAGCAAATAAAATCACCTAAGCAGAATATGTAGAACATGAAGAAACGAGGGCTATGGACAGAATCCCAGGGACACAGCATTTACAGGTGGTTTCTGGAAAGGAATCTGTGGAGACTGAGGAAGAGTAGCCAGAATGATTAGAGGAGCACCAAGAATGGTGTCACAAAACCCAAGGGGCCACATAGAGTTAAGAAGGAAAAAATGTCCTGCCACGTCTTTACACTTAAAAAGATTAAAAAAGGTCGGAACTGGACAGTATTCTCTCAACTTAGCAACAAGCAGGTCCTCGGGGCCTTGGCGTCTCTCGGTCTAATGGTGGCAGTGCGTTAAACACGTCGTGGATGGGGATACAGCTGGGATGGCCATCTCTTTGAGAAGCTTGGCTTAGACAGAAATGAAAAGGAGGGAAGGCATAACGTTGGAGAAGAAGTCTTTAAGAGTGAAAAAGATCTGGACAAGGTAAAGGCCGATGGGAAGAAGACAGCAAAGAAGCTGAAGATTGGGAGCAAAGGAGGGAAGGCTGCTTGAGCTGGGACCCTGAGAATGCAGGACGGTGTGGGCACTAACCTTAGGCAAAAGTAGGAACATTCCCGCACTGTGATAAAAGTGGTAAAAATACAATTTTTTTTTAAAAAAAGGAAAATGCAGTAGGGGTCTGTATACAAATTTGAATGAGTTCTGGCCTCCTGGCTTCTATTTTTTCTCTGAAATAAGAGACAAGGTCATTTGCTAAGATTGAGAAAGGCGAGGTAAATGAGAGACTTGGGGATACTGGAGGAGGGTCAAAATACAAAATAGGGGAAGACTGGAGTGGGCTTAGAGTATCAGATTGGAGAGTGCAGGTTTGTTGACGCACCAATCCACATGACTGGGTGATTTTTCTGCAACCAATTTGTTGCCACCGTGTCAGAAAAGAAAAGGTGACCAGTTCAATCCCAGCTCCTCACCAGAAAACTCACGGCATCTAGACGTTTCTCTATCCTTTTCTCCTCCCCAGCCCATTCCAGATGATGGGATTTATTGGCAGGCCAACCTCGATAGATTCCATCAGCACTTCCGAGACCAAGCCATTGTCAGCGCAGTCGCCAACAGGATGGACCAGGTGATATCTAAGTGGGTGGGACGGTAGCCGTCAGGGACATTCACTCATTTGCCAGATGTGGCCATTGGCATTTAGCCAGAGCCAGCGCAGCAGAGCAAATTCTGAAAGCCAGTCCACTTTAAAACCCAGACCAGCAGCGAGATTGTGAGGACGATGCTCCGGGTGAGTGAGGTCACCACCCCGTCTGGGGCCCCCTTCACGCAGCCGCTGTCTTCCCATGAGGTGAGTGTCATGTTCTTACACCACTTTTGTAACATCGCTATCATACGTACAGCCATACAGCCTGGGGTTAGGTTGAGGTCTGAGCCTTAAAACAGTCTCTGTCGTTTGAGATGGCACAGGGGTTCTCTTCCGGGGGTAGGTACTGAAACATTTGGTCTCTTGGGATCCAGCTTTTAAAAATCTAAATCGTTCCCTTAGGGGACAAGCTGTTCCTGTTCTGAGAATGTACCATTTGGAACCTGAGAGCCTTGGTGCTCAGGGTATTATTTGGCCCCTTATATTTTTTTTTTTCAGTATATTTTGTGTATTTTATTCTTTTTTTTTTTTTTTTTTTTTTTTTTAGGCAAGGCAACCCTTGGTTGACCTCACAGGTTGCAAGGACCTTGTCAGCTTACAATCCCTTATTTTTTTAAATTTTTTACACCTACAGTACCTGGTCTTTCTAGGTGGTCTCCCATCCAAGTACTAACCAGGCTTAGCTTTTGAGAGCAGATGGGATCGGGCTTGTTCAGGGTAGCATGGCTGTAGACTATTTTGTGTATTTTTAATTTGTTTTTAATATAGCTGTTTCTTAAAATATTAATATTTACTATTTCAAGAATGTTTATATTCTATTACTTTGATAATTATATTTATCCATATAAAATGTACTTATTTCTTTATATTATTTTTAAAAATTTAAACTTACTACAAACAAAATTTTCAGTTTTTTTCTGATGACAAAAGTAATTACATGACTATATTGAAACAGCATAGAAATGTATAGTTTTTTAAAAGCTGTAGTTCCCCAAACTTTTAGGAATGTTGGAGATATTCTATATCTTGTTGTGGGTGGCAAGTTACATGTGTATATACAATCGTCAGCACTCAGCCATTAACCTGTGCTTCTTGTCATAATATTAACATACCTCAGTTTAGATATATATATATACAGTTTCACATAATTCCCACCCTTGAGATCCCTATTAATAGGTCAATACTTATCTTTATTAAGATCTCTTTTTAATGTATCATTTCACACTTACATAGGTAGATGTATATTTTTGAACCAAAAAAATGGATTATACTCTCTATACTGTTCTCAACTTACATTTTTCATATGACAGTATAATGTAAACCTTCTTTTCATGTCAGTATTTATAAATCTGTCTTATTCTTTATAATGGCCATGTCATATTTCACCTAACAGCTATGTTATGCTTTATTTTAATTCCTTATTATTAGACATTTGGATGATTCCTAGATTTTTACTTTTACAAACAATGCTGCTATATATTTGGACATTTTTGTACCCATGGTATCTAAAGTTAAAACATCTTTATTTCAGTAACGTCAGCAATTTGAAGGTCCCAAACCCATTTTCACTGTTTCTTCTGCTCCGTAGATCTTCAGATCCCTACCTGTTGGCTATAACATCGCTAAGCAGGTTCTTGATCAGTATCTCACTCTGTTGGCAGATGATCCAGTAAGTCTGTTTCGGCTTCTCTGTTTGCTTATTTCTCTTTTCTGCTGTATTTATGATTCATTTCTGCCACTGATACCTGGCGTCGTTCTCCCATACCCTCGTTCTCTACTGAGCCAACTCAGACGGTTTCTCCACCATCTTCCGATAGGAGGGTCGCCTGCTGCAGACTTTTGGCCAGATGTGCTCCTTCGGAAACAGAACCACTTTCTATTCAGTGAACTCTCTCTCTGTCTCTCTCTCTCTTTTTTAACAGCTAGAGTTTGTTGGAAAGTCTGGCGACAGTGGCGGTGGGATGTATGTCATCAGTATCCTTACCAGCCATTTCCTCAGTCAGGCAGCTGGACTATGGAACAGATTTGATAATATTTAGGATACTAAATATGTTAGAAAGCTGAATTAATACATTGATGATAAAGAAGTAAAAAAGGACTTTTAATTAACCAAATTTTAGTTAAGCAAAATCCTGACATAAACACCTTAGTTAATTAAGGTTTTGAAATGTTTATATAACATAAACGAGACCATTGTGAAAAACAAAACAACATTTAAATTTTAAATTAGAGACTTGGGAACAAAACTAAGATCACAATGGCCAAGCCAGAACATTACTGAGTGACCTTAATTCTCTACATAAAGACCTGCATAAGGCTCTAGGATCCCTAGCCACAGCCACGCTGGAGTCGGTCGTCCAGGAGAGGTAAGGGGGTCCTCCCGACTGGGGTGGGGGTCAGACACATCCTTTCCACGCCCCATTCGAATGAGTAATTTGATCATTGTGTAAGCAACCAACATAGGTGCACCTTAGCACAGCTCACCCCGTTTACCTAACCCACACTGCTGTGGATCCCATCTACTACTCCTGTCCACCCTAAATATCCTCCTGCTTAATTCCCAGTGATGCCAGTTAACCAGCCTTCCTAAAGCCTTTACTTCTCAGCGCAGGAACTAAGGCACTCAAGTGCCTCGGCAGTTGGTGACTACCTTAGATCAGCAGGACGGTCACCGGCCCGTGGAGCTGTGAAAGATGCTCCGATCACCCTTTCTCTCTGCTCCTGGCTCCACACGTGGAGACACAGCAACTGCCATCCGAGCCTCGGAGCTAAAGCTAATCTACATTGGTATGCCATTTGCTTTCTTCATTCCTTTCCAGATTTGGGTCTCGCTGTGCCAGAATATTCCGTCTAGTTTTGCAAAAGAAACACCTGGAGCAGAAGCAGGTAGAAGACTTTGCAATGATTCCAGCAAAGGAGGCAAAGGATATGCTTTATAAGATGCTCTCAGAAAATTTCATATCACTCCAGGTAACCAATGGTGTAAAGATCGCCAATCAGCAGAGCTGGCGTAGCGTGAGAGAAATTCCTGAGGCAAACACCCTGAACCCCAAGCAAACTCTTCACCCAGCTCTGAGACAGAAAAAAAGATTAACAAAGACATAGCAAGCACTTGAAAGATAATTGTGGCGCTTTAACTGGCCTAGTAAAGAAAGAGGACAGCCAAGATATCACCCCAGAATCACCCTACCTTATTTCTTTAGCTCTTAGTCCTTGTGATTTGTCCTTTCCTTAAGCCTTAAGTTTATTACAGGTTAAATCTATCAACGGCATCTATGAGGAAATGGATAGAATGGATTTTGGAGTCAGAATCACAGCTCTACCTCTCATCCAGTTACACTGAGCAAATTACTCACCGTCATGTTTCCTGTCTATAAAATGGTAATAGATGGTGGTAATAGAAAGGACGTGGTTTATCGTAAAGATTCAACACAAGCTCAAGCTATCTGGCACAGAAGAGTTGCTCAGTAAATGCGAGTTGCCTTCTCTTTCTTCCTCACTCAGGATGGGGAAAAAAAGGGCAGCCCAACTCTCCAACATGGCTGATTATGTCATAAACACAGATGCTGGATGACTGGGGGAGAAGAGAGTATACGTGAACAAGGGGGCTGAGTAGCTCCGTACAGGACAAGTGTCTACTTTGCCAGTTGTGAAAAATAGTATAATTTTTCTTATTTTTCTTTCTATGGACAAATAGGAAATTCCCAAAACACCAGACCATGCCCCATCCAGGACCTTCTATTTGTATACGGTGAACATCTTGTCAGCTGCCCGAATGTTGCTACACAGGTGTTACAAGGTAACTCCTGGCCCTCCCCCCAGACCCCCTTGCACAGACAAGTCACACCCTCACGCCCCCCTTTTGCCATTTTACCTGAGCTACTTAAATAGAGATAGAACTATATGCATTTCTTATCTTTCTTCTCTCTCCTCAGAGTATAGCCAACTTGATAGAAAGGAGGCAATTCGAAACCAAAGAGAACAAGTGAGTAGCATTTTAGTTGAGTAATTAAGTACATTTTTCAAGGTCAAAGGCTTGCGAGGAAGCTTCCTCTAGATATAGAAACCAAGAAACAATAACCAGGCTAGTTGCCTTGAATTGTTGGCTTAGGTTGACATAAACCATGCATTAGTCTACACTCTTCTAATATACTGCCAATAAAATAACTTTGTAGATTAAATTCATGAGAAATATACAAACTGGCACCAAACTTAAAGTGCAAATGAGAGGCAGTAAGAGTTGCAGGAGTGAAGTCACATTTCTAATTAAGTTTTCAGAAAACATCCTTTGAGAAGGGCATTATCCACTTTGACCAGGAACATGGTAAAAGGGGGGGTTATGTCCCAGGGCTCAAGGGTAAAAGAATCTCTGAGGCTAGGGGACAAGCTTCAAGGCTGTGTTTGTCTGACAGGCGTCTACTAGAAAAGTCTCAGCGGGTAGAAGCCATCATCGCGTCTATGCAGGCTACGGGCGCAGAGGAGGCACAGCTACAAGAAATAGAAGAGATGATCACAGCCCCTGAACGCCAGCAGCTAGAGACTCTGAAACGTAATGTCAACAAGTAAGCATCATGCGCTTCAAACCTATGTTTCAAATTGCATTCTAGACAAAGCCACCTCAATATCCTGCAACCCCTCCAGCTTAACACGAGCAGATCTAAACTCACTGTCTTCTTTTCCAGCTCAATTGACAGAATTTAATCCACCTATTTTCCAAAGCTAAAAACTCTGAAGACATCCTCAGCTCCTCCTCCCCCACCACACACACTCCTGTTCACCGAGGTGGTTGAATTTACTTCAGGAATGTGTCTCTAATCTGGCCTTGCACCCTGGTCCCCATGCAGGCCTTAATCACCTCTTTCCTAGATCTTCACAATCACCTCCCCTTTTCAAACCATCTCTTATATGTTCTCAAAGTTATCATCTTTAAAATGGTTGATAGTATCGCTCTCCTACTCTCAATGCTTTATTAACTCCTATATTTGCAGTACAAAGACCAGACTCCTTGACGTGACATATAGAGCCTCTTACAGTTTCACAGTTGCCTGTCTCCATTTTTTTTTCTTTTTACTCCTTACCAGTCGCCTCAATAGGAATTGCTTTCGGTTTGCAGATCACTTTGGGGAGTATTGCCATCTTAACAGTATTAAATCTTCCAACCCATAAACAGGGGAGGCCCGTCCATTTATTTAGATCTTTAACGTCTTTCAACGATGTTTTGTCATTTTTGGTATTCAAGTCTTGTAGTTCTTTTGTGAAATTTATTCTTTTTTGATCCGATTTTAGCATTTTCCCAAGTTCATTTTGAATCATTCATTGCCAGTGTATAGAAATAGAACTAATTTCTGTGTTTTGATTTTATATCTCACAAATTTTAAATTTGTTTATTGACTCTAGTCCTTTTTTTTGCAGATCCTTTGAGATTTTTCTATATATAGGATCGTGTTGTCAATGACTAGAAATAGCTCTACTTCTTCCTTTTCAACCTGAATGTGTTTTATTTCTTTTTCTTACCTAGTTGCCCTGGTTAGAACCTCCAGGAAATGATCGAATGGATGTGAAAAGCAGACATCCTTGTCTTGTTCCTGATCTTAGGGAGAAAGCTTTTGGTCTTTCACCATCAATGTGATGTTGGCTCTGGGGTTGTCACAGAAGACTTAAGTCATGTTGTGAAAGTTCCCTTCTATTCCTGTTCCTAATCAGTACTGACTTTGGCCTTAGCCACTCTCAGCTTCTAATTTAAAACATACTAGGTCCTTTTACACCTGTGCCTTTAAACATGCTAGTTTTTCTCCTGGTTGCACGTTGGACTGTGACTTCTCTCAGGACAAAGGCTATATCTTTTGAGTCCTCAGCAATTTTCACAGTGTCTGGCATATAAGAGATGCTCAGTAGATGGTAGAATGATCTCTTGGTTCTCCTGCTTTCTAGCTATTACTCTCAAGGATGTGCTAGTGATTGTTCAGTCTAGGCAAATGCTTTCACTTTTTCACTCAGGTTGGATGCCAGTGAAATCCAGGTGGATGAAACTATCTTTCTGCTGGAGTCATACATCGAGAGCACCATGAAGAGATAATGACCCAGAAGAAGCATGTTCCTTAAAAGATCTGGAGGACTGAAAGAAAAAATAAAGGAGGTGCCTGGATGCATTCTTTGCGGTGGGATAAGTTACAGAATCTTGTACAGAGCTCTATCCATACCACCTAGGATACACCAGAAAGAGTTTGGTATATTTTTTTTAAATTTGCTGATCCTATCTTCAACCCAGCACTATATTCTTCCCTCCTCAAATCTTGCCAGGATAAAGAACCTTAAAATCAGCTAGATTAATCAACTATCAGATGCATCAGTTCCCACCACGAAATCAGCCCAGCCCGTGTGTAAACATCCTTGGCAATGGAAGAAACTTCTTAAGCAGGTCATTCCATTTTCAAAAGACAGCTGTTCTTTGTTACGCTGTATCTGAAACATACACACTATGTAGGGCAGTGGTCCCAACCTTTTTGGCACCAGGGACCAGTGCTCCAATGAGAATCTAACACCTGATGATCTGAGGCAGAGCTGAGGTAGTGATGCTAGTCCTGGGGAGCGGCTGCAGATACAGATGAAGCTTTACTCACTAGCCCGCCACGCACCTCCTGCTGTGCAGCCCGGTTCCTAACAGGGCACAGACTGGTACTGAGGGTTAGGGACCCCTGGCATACGGAATGTGAAAAACTACCACCAAGGCGAGCTGAAAAGCTATTTTTAGGGCTTTCAGATGGATTGGCTCAATCACACTAGAATTTATGGCTAGAAGCCACATTAGCTAGCTCTAGGCTTCTAGCACATCTGAAATTATGTATGTAGAACATTTGGCACAATGCCCCA
>CM053517.1:38214655-38240730 GCA_028627145.1 Eidolon dupreanum
GAGGTGTGCTTAAAGTTAGTCCATGGCTGGTGGGAGGTGACAAGTGAGTCCAGAAGTCATTCGGTCTGGGGATCATTGTCCTAAACACAGAAATGGGAAGAGGAGCCGAGGATTTAGAGGGGGTCTCCTTTGTCATTTGTTAACATTACACCTCCGGCTCATCCCCATGTGTTAGGCCCGAATCTCCCACGACCTTGGGGAAGCCCGGCTTCCTTCCCAGCCCGCAGACCGAGGGGCGGCGCCGCTGGGCCGCCAGAGGGCGCCGAGCGGGCCGCAGCGACACAGCCACGTTATGGCCGCGGCGCGCGTGCTGCTGCTCCTGTCCGGGCGCCCGGAGTCGGTGGGCTTCGCGCAGAGTGTGTGTGGCCTCCTGGGCGCGGGGCCCGGGCCCGGGCCGTGGCCCACGCACTGCGGCTGGGCGCGGGGACAGCTCCTCCTCTCGGACGGGCCGTTCCCCGGCGCCTCGGCCAGGCTTCCGCTCCAGGTCGGGAGCCGGGCCCGGCGGGCGGAGCGGAGCGGGCGGCCGCCGGTGGCGCCTGGGGCCGGGCCAACCCCCCTCCCGTGCGGCCTCTTCCCCGTCGCGCGGTGTCCCCGTTTCTGAAAGCCCGCCCCGCCTCTGAAGCCCTAACCCGAGCGGCTCCCTCCCACCAGCGCCCCCCTTTCTGCCCTTTCGCGGCCCTGGACCAGCAGCCCAGGCCTCCGGGAACGGAGCTGCCCACCAGTCGGGGTGTGGACCTGGGTGTGGCCGTCATTCTGCAATCCAGCGACCAGACCGTCTTGATGACCCGAAGGACACGCACCCTCCGCGTCTCCCCTAACCTCTGGGTGCCTCCAGGTGAGCGCCCTGAACACCTGGCCCCAAGTCCAGGGGAAAAACGTGCCCTTCACGGAACAACGCTATTCCCAGTCTCAGGACAGAGAAATAGGCCTGGAAATGTGGCCCGTGGCATAATCACAAGAGGCTGCAACTGCGTCTGCGCCCCCCAGAGGGGGCGGTGTAAACAGCGAGGGGAACCTTTCAGGACCACTACCATCCCCTACTGGGCCCACTCTTGTTGCAGGTGGGCACGTGGAACTTGAAGAGGAGGTAACCAGTCAGCTGCCCCAACCTGCACCCCACCCTGAACCCAGAGGCCCCGGGGACCACCTTGGGTGTGGCCGGGGCAGACCTGTTCTCTGACCTACCCTCCCTCACTGCCAGCTGTTGGACGGAGGGCTTCGAGAGCTGCGGGAGGAGAGCGGAATACAGTTGCCCCCTGGCCAGTTCTCTTGGGTCCCTTTGGGATTATGGGAGGTGAGACAGGGACCTGGGAGAGGCCCCTCCCTATCTAACCAAGAACAAATTCTAACGCGCCAAAGCCCACAGAACAGCCCTGCCTGCCCTGGCTGCAGGGAAAACAATGGAGGAAGGGGTGGGTGGTTTGGAGTCCACAAGTCCCGGATGGATCCTCACCCGTGTCCCTCCCGCAGCACCTCCACCCTCTTCTTGCTCAGCCGTATTTATAGTCTCAAAAAAAGACAGGAAGTTCTCACTTTTGCCGTTTTCTTCTCAGTCTGCCTACCCTCCTAGGCTGAGCTGGGGTCCCCCCAAATACCATCACATCATTCTCTACCTACTTGTGATCTCACAGGAGTCAGAGCAGCAGCTGCAGGTAAGGCTGGTGGTGGAAGAAGGAAACCAGGGCTCAGGAGGCCCAAGCAGAATGGTGGTTCTGACTGTGACTAAGGTGGGGGAGGGGGCAAGTTGGAGATAACCACGAAATCCAGTAGCCTCTCCCCCTGCCCCAAGTTTCTCTCCATGCCACCTGTGGGTAAGGCTGTGATGAGGCCCCCCCAAGAGAGGCCATAATAAGAGGATCAACATATCTGGCCCCAGGCTCAGATCCAACCAAACCCAAGTGAGGTGAGCGCCTACATGTGGCTGGGACCAGATGTAGCAGCTGCAGTGGCTGTCACAGAGGATGGGACAGAGACACCCAGCCTTCTCTCCCAGGAACTACCACCCTCTGTCCTGTAAGCTTCTCCCTGACCCTCCCACACAGCACACACTGAGAAGTTCAGTTTCTGTCTCCTGGGTAGCGGGGAGAATTCTCGGTGGAGGGAGAGATTTAGGGGGTGGGTTGGTCAACTGATAATGAAAAGAGAAAATGAGATCAACGACACCGTCCATCAAACTCCCGCTCTAACTGGCTGGCACTGAAGACCTAGGTTTGTGTCCCCCTCTTCCATTGGGACAAGTCATTTAACCCTCTTTGAAATGTTTGTTTCTGTTAAGTGAGGTTAACCGCCCCCCCCCCCCGCCCCGTGAGCTCAGGGGATGACAATGGATATGGAAGTGGGCCAGCCACTGGCACGGCTCAGACAGCTGTCATTATGCAGTGCAATGGAACTAGAGGAGGACAGAGGAGCTCGACCTCTGGCCTTGCCCATGTCCACACTGCTGCGGACGACCCCAGCCACCACAGAGGACACAGAGCGGGTCAGCACGGGGACCAAGTTCGCCCTTGGGCTCTGGCTGCAGCATCTGGGCAGGCAAAGGTGAGGGCTGGGGGATGCTTTGTGGGCATGCGGGAGAGGGAAGGAGGAAATCACAGTGTGACACCCCCCCCCCTTGTAAAAGTGGAGCTCACGGGGACCCAGGGTGTGCCAAGGAAGCACAGAACGCGGACCCCCGTCCCACAAACCAGGGATCCGGAAAGCCAAGTGCATGATGCCCTCCCCAGCCCACCTCCGTGACACTCACAGAACATTCACAACCTTTATTATGGGTAAGAACTTTGCTACAACTTTGGGAATAAAAAGTAAAATTACAACAGAGGTCCTAGGCCCTGGAGGAGCCTGAAAAAGGCGAGTGGGGAGAGTGCGAGGGCGCTCCCACCTCCCAGGAAGGGTGCGGAATGGGCCAGCTCTACCAGGGGCACAGGCCGCAGACGCTCAGGCCCCAGGCTGCGCGGCTGAGAAACATCATGAACTTAAATATATAAATAGAGGCCCAGGAGACAGGCCCCGATCTCAAAGCCCTGGGGATCAGGGCTAAGGCCTGTCGCCTCCTCAGTCATACTGAGAAGCAAGAGGTGGGGGAAGTCATCTTTGGATGTGTTTTGGTTTTTCCTGTTTATGTACAAAAATCTGCAACCCAAAATAGAGTTCTCTATCCATGTGTCTGCCTCTCAGTTTCTCCACCTGTTTGGCCAGAGGACGGAATGGACATGAAGAGACAGTGGCTGTGGGGAAGGAGCTGAGCCGTGGGTTTGGGGGACGGGAAGAGAGGGCATCTGGGGGACACCCGAAGGGCCTCTTCCCCATGAGGCTCTAGACAGTCAAGGCTGAGGATTCAGCCCTGCGCCCACCTCACACTGCACCCCATCTGCCCCCCACTGCCTAGGTCAGCAGACCCAAAGGACTGTGCCCACCATCTACAGAACAGTTCCAAAAATAGAACCCAAATGTCCTTAAAAAGAGGTTAAATATTAATCCTTCGGGTGCTGGCCTCATCAGACAGACATGAGGCCAAAAACAAGTGTCCATGAAGGTTTTTCTGGCCTTTGGCCAAACCCCCCTGAGGGGTGACAGTGGCCAGCGGTCTGGACTCCATAGCACACTTGCTCGGCACTGGGGGACAGTGAAGCTTCCATAATGCAGGGGACTCAGTCCAGGGAAATGATGTCTGACCGGCAGCCAGCCAAAGAGGGACCTGAGGGCAGAGGTCCTCCGTGCCCCTCCCTCAGGGCCCCCCCAGGAGCCACGATGCTACTGACACGGCCAGGAGGGGGTGCTGGAGTGGTGCTGCGGTGGGAGCTCCCCAGTGTCGGGGCTAGTGGGCCCAGGAAGTGGGAAGGGGTCCCTCGGTACTGTAAGAAATGGCCAAGGGCATCCTGTTCATCTAGCGAGGTGATGACGGAGGAGCCATAGTGCTGGGAGGGATCAAGGGCACAGTTTCAGCTTTCATCCTGACTTTACCTGCCCCTCCCGTCACTCCACTCAGAGCTATGTGGCATACATCCACCCCTCTGGACCCCAAGGAATCTGAGAAGCAGCCTGTCTCTGGCCCTCCCCACACCCCACCCTGACTCCCCGCCTGGAGATGCCCCTCCAGCCCGCTGGGTTCTTGGCCTTGCGGACGTCTGAAACGTGTGGGCTGTCCGGCTGGGGGCAGGCGCGGTGCCCAAGTGCACACAGGCGTGGGGGTGAGCAGGCAGGGGCGGGGCTCTAAACCTCCAGAGACAGGACCGTAATGAGGAAGACCCGATGGGAATCTGAGGAAGTCCCAGTGGGGCCTGGGAGGGAAATAAACTGCTTGCGTCCTGCCCCCCTTTCCCTCGGAATAACAGATTTAAGTCTCCAGGGAAAATGAGAGCGGGAGGGTGCCCATCGGTGCTCAGAAAGGAAGCTTCAGAGATCTGAGATCTTCAAGGGAGGAGGAGGACCACTTACCTGGCTCTCAGTCTGAAGGAAAGAAAATAAATCTAAACCTGGTAGGAAAAAAAAAATTAATATCAACCTCCAGTCTGACCCCTTCACGCCAAAAAACCCGAAGAAGCTCCTTGGACTGTGGCCCTTTGCAAAGACAACCAGAAAGCTCTGAAGAGGAGCAGGGGTTCTGACCCGGTTCTGGGGAGGACGTGACAGTGTAGCCCCATCTTGTGACCAGTGTCCTACCTTGGATGTCGCCCCCCAGTGTGAAGGCGGGTGTGTACTCAGGTAGTGGGAAACTGGACAGGAAATCCCCGCCCAGTGTGCCCATAGCAGGGCTCCGTAGCACCGAGGATGGCTGGTGACCGGATGTCAGTACCCTGTGAGGGAAGGAAGGAGCTGGTAGCCAGTGAACCACACATGCCCTCACCTAGCTCAGCCTCCCAAGTACGCTCTCTGCCCCAGGCTTTGCCCAGAATGCTTTCCTGACTTCTTCCTCTGTCCCTTCTGCTACAGACTCAGCCTATTTCCTCATACCCTTTGCTTCCAGGTAAGGCCGGGATGGCAGCTGAGGTGACAGGACAGTGCTTCTTGGTTGGGGGCAGGTCCTCCTCGTCTGATGAGCTTTCTATTGTCAAGTCGATAACTTCGACCTTCTTCTTATTCTCTGAAGGATTGCCCTCTTGGACTGGGCTGTACTGGAGGCCTATGGGTGGTAAGAAGACTGTGTCTCAGAGAAGAGGCCATCTAAGACTTAGCTCAGCTGGGGGACAAGGGGTCACTCACCATCCAGCCCATACCCTGGCGGGGGGCAAACCTCAGATGCCTCCTTCTTGGGTTTCATTGGGCACCAGGATCCATCTTCCATGAACTGGATCTCATCGCAATCCGAGCAGGAATTAAGAATCTCCATGAATAACCTGGGGGAGTGGGAGAAGGGACTTATGGGGCTGGGAGAGGACCGGGACAGTGGCCAGGGAATTCTGCAACCCACCTTCCTGAACCTCAGTTTCCTCATCTGTAGAGTAGGGCTTATCCACTCTGCTGACCTCTCTGAGTTGTTAGAACCAAATAAAGTATATAAAAGAGCTTTGCAAACTTCGAATGCTACGTCTTAAAATAAATACATTCTAAATACCTACTTCGTGTAGCGCTAGGGCCAAGACGAAAGGAGCAGAGATACATGACTCCATAAACTGTCTTAAAAAGGGAACAAGAACGACAAGCTCTGGAAGGGGATGAGGAGTAGCTGGAGCAGCACATCTGCCCTCAAAAGAACTTCACCGCTGTGCTTGGTGGAAGGTCAGGTAGTCGTTACAGGCGATGTTTACAACAGTTCCATACAACTGCAAGCGATGTGCTACAACGCTTCGATACATGACAACACTTCGATGGCTCTGCCACTTACTAATAGAACTTTGAGCAAAATACTCAATCTCTCCAGGCCTCAGTTTCCTCACCTGTAATGACAGTACCTATATCACAGGGTTACTATGAGGATTCGATGAGATTAGGCAGGCGAAGAGCTCAGCTCAGCACCGTGTTTGGTATATAGTAAGTCCTCAATGTCGGAGATATATAATAAAAGGGGGAGGGAGGGAGGGAGGGAGGGAGAGAGAGGGAGAGAGAGAGAGAGAGAAAGAGAGAGAGAGAGAGAGAGAGAGAGAGAGAGAGAGAGAGAGAGAGAGTGTGTGTGTGTGTGTGTGTGTGTGTGTGGCAGAAGGGGGGGGCATCCTAGTGGCTGTCTCGGGTGGGAGGAAGCAGAATGCAGAATGGCCCTACCCATCAATGATAAGAGAGTCATAGGGAGCCTTCTTGTCGCACACAGGACATGTCCACGTCGGCTTCTTCTCATTCATCTGTAGATACAGGGCAGCATCGAAACTCTGCAGGTGGGCGCAGGTGAGGGCGCGACAAGGGACAGTCAGGCGCATCTTCCCTAGCTGAGGAGAGAGTTCTCTGGTCAGAGTCCCCACGCCCCAGAAAGCCTCACTCTAGCAGCCCAAGGAACCCTCCTCTGAGTTCAGAGGCTTAATGCACCCTCCACCCCGTCTCTACTCCTTTGTACCCACCGGGCACATGAGTGACACCCGGAGACTTGTAGTGGCCACCTCACTGTCCGGGTCAGCGGTCAGTTTCTCCTTGACTGAAACAAGAGTGAGGCCAGAGCCACGGGGTTAGCAAGGCTAGAGAGGCAGCTGGGAAGAGGGCCAGTGGGATGTCACGGGGGGGTGGTCTGGGACCTGGGTGATGAAGGCGGGGCCAGGGAGGGAGACTTCCCCATCCCTGAAGACGCCGGGTGGTACTATGGCAGAGATGACCCAGAGGGAGTTACAGCATCACGACAGGGTTACACTGGACGGTCCTTAAGACCGTCCAGTCTGGAGAAGCCAGGCTCCAGTGGGGACGGAGTGGGGGTCTGGGAGGTGCGAAGCAGATGTATGAGTGTCACTCAGTGCCAGGGATGGCCTGACCTCTCAACCGCAAAGACTGGTTAGGGGGGTGGGGGAGGGCTGGGGTCAGTGTGGCAGGTGAGGTCGATCGTCATAAGAGGGGTATGGGCTTGATTATAAAGGCCGGAGGGCCAGGAGGACTTGGATCCAGATCAGAGCGGGGAGGCAGGCCAGGATGTTACTCACTCAGTGCCCGGGAGTGGTCAGGGTTCCGGATGCCCTTTGCTCTGAGTTTCTGTAGAAGGGTCCCTGCGGTCAACTGCCTCACCAGGTACACAGACAAGGAGTAATTCTACTCGGAGGCGGGGCGGAGGGAGACGGGGAGAGACAATTAGCCTCTGCTTTGCACACCAACCCCCCCGCCCATACGCTTTGTCACATAAGGACCAGAGACAGCGGGTTAAGGCAAAGAGACCATAAAGAAGTTTCCCGAACCCAGGACACCGGGCAGTTCCCCTCAACCCCGCAGGCTCCTCCAGCCCCCCTGCCTCAGCCATACTCACCCTTCCAAACTCAGAAGACCAGTTGACCACAATGGTGTTGGGAACCGTGGCCGAGAGTCGAGCCAGGGGCGTGATGTTGATGGGGCGGCTGGGCCTCTTAGGTTCCGCTCCGTTCTTGGTGGGGGGAAGGTAGCCCTGCGGAAGGGAGGGACTGGTCAAGACATCTTGTCTCGGGCTAGTCAGTCCCCGGAGGGAAGGCTAAGCTCACGCACTGACCAAGGAGAGGGGGCCCATGCAGTGACTCACAGAACGGGGGCACTATCCAAGGGCTGTGTGAGATTCACTCCTGGGGGGGGAAGGAGACCTTAGTCACTGACCAAGGAAACCGGAACCCACTCACTGAGTTCCGGAGGAGGAAGAATAGAACAGGGGCGCCCCATACTGTCCAGCTCTCGCTTCTGGGGTCATCACTCCTGAGAAGTCTTCCCTGAACCTTTGGGTTGAACAAAAGTCCCTCCTCTGGGTTCTGAGAGAACCCTTGTTCAGCACTATCTTAGAACTCTCTAGAGTACAGTGATTCAATCAGCAAACTGAGCACCTACTATGTGCCAAGCATGTCTCTTTCATGAGAGGCTTGTAGTTAACATTTAGGAACTGAAACAGGGAAGGGGTTACTGCAGAAGAGCAGAGCATTTACCGGCAGGGGGCACAGTTTCCCATTGACCTTGACAAAGAGGTTGGGGGGGAAATAATCCTCCTGGGGGCAGCTGGTCTCACAGAGACAGAACCTGAGAAGAGATGAGAGCGTATGAAACGGAGCGAGGCAGTTCCTTGAGCTGAATCTGGCAGAGGCAGGAAACCTCAGAAAATGAGTCGTGGGTATACGTAGGCCTTAGCATCCAACAAAAGACCCAGGGCTGGGTGGAGGTGGCAGAGCGGGGCTATCTCCCAGAAGTATCTGTCATACCCTTATTTCATTCCCACCCCCAATGGGAGCCTGACGGGAAGGGAGGGTCGACTCACCTTAGCTGCACCTGTATGGTATAATCACATTTGGCTCCCGGCAGAACCTCTCTGTAACAGGGAGGGGGAGAGAGAGAGGGGCGTCAAAAAGCAGCCAGTGGAGGGCAGGGGTGAACAGAGGCACAGAAGTTGGATGTCCAGGGGATAGCAAAGAGACGTACAAGAGAATGAGAGACAACACAGGTGCAAGAGGACGGATAGGGAGGAGAGCAAGACAGAAGAGAAGAAAGTCAGAGAGTGAGGCCAGGGGTCATGACCCTGGGATGGCACAAAAGGCCTGAAGAGACGTACCTGGATGTGAGAATCTGCTGCACTTGCTGAGGGGTGAGGGCGAAGGTAAAGTGCGCTTCCTCAAACCGCTGGCTCGAGGTGGATGCTGAGGACGGAAAGGGGCGGTTATCCCCAAGCCCACACAAAGGCAGCCACAGAAGCTGCCCCCATCCCAGGCTGCTGATCCCACAGGGCTAAAGCCTAGGAAAGGCGTGGAGGCGTGCAGTCTGGGAACACCGAGGGACCACAGAGAGCCGTACCGAGGGTGGTGGGCCGGATGAGCTCCCCGTAGACTTCATAGAAGGGCAATGGTTTCATGGTGACATCGGGGTGCACAGGCTGGGGCAGAGGGGGGTGCATGTCCACCTCGCGCTTAGGGCCCAGCAGGGTGCCAGGGGCCAAGAGGGTCGAGGGGATGGGAGCTAGAGGACCAGGGGAGCCTACAGGAGGGGTGCCAGGGGACAGAGAGAGCAGGGAGAGGTCTGAGGGCCCCAGAGTCTTCCGGGGGAAGCGTCGGCGGTAAAGCTCCTTGATCTTCATCTGGACACTGGGGGCGCAGCTGGACTTGAGAAGGTGCAGGGCCTTGGCCAGGAGCTCGTGCTTCCGTCCACTCTTGTTCCGGCCAGCAAAGCCGAGGAGCACCTGGAGCTCAGACACCCGGAAACTCATCACCATGTGCTGTGGAGAACAGAGAAGCTGGAGAATCCTACCTTACACAGGCCCGTCCTACCAAGGACGCTGGGGCTGAGCCACCAGGTGGGCAATGCCACCTTCCCACCAGCACTGATCAGAAAGATGCTTTGCGGCCAGTGGATTACTGCCAGTCAGCCTGGCCAAAGGGACATCTCAGTCCCATTTTAGCAACTCTCACGTCAACCTCACCACTACCCCCAGAGTTTGAACAACCCTACCTCTCTGTGCCTGGAAGTCGACCTGGCTGGGGCAGAGGGCAGGGTGCAGACAGCAAGCCACGCTCGGGCAACCTGAGTCCACTACGGCCTCCCACCTGCATTCCTGCCTTGGGCCTGGACTCTCCTTTAAGCCGCTTCTCACCTCCCCTGATATTTCTCAGGCCCTCAGACCCATCCCAGGCCCCTGGGAAGAGGTTTCAGGCCAGACAGCCCCACAGGGAAGAAAGGGGCCAGGTGGATGGAGGACTGTGCCCCACGGCCCACCCCTCCCAACACCTCAATCCACCTCGGCCATTTTCTCCAAGCCTCTGAAGCTTCTGTGGCCAGGGTTTCAGGTCAAGTTCAATGCTCATAACTACCCCAAATCCTTTCTCAGTGTATTTACATAACCACCCCACCCCTCCCTCAGTCCTATTTTTCTGGAGGGGAAACAAGACCAAAACTTGGAGTGAGGTGATTAACAGTGAATTGTGGAGTCCAAGTATCCTTCCTGTTTACCTGTTTACTCCATCTGCTAGGAACGAATATCCTGCTTCTCTCCTTCACAGAGAAAAAAGTGATCCTCCCACCCCCTGCCTTCAAGGGGGTGGAAGAGGAGAGAGGGCATATCTCTAAACAGAGGCCCTGGAAGGAGGAGAAGGCAGGCAGCCCACAGCCAGGGTGAAGAACCACAAGCTCTCCTATAGACATCTGGGCCAGGTGACTGCACCTATGGCTCCATCTCAGAGGGAAGAACAAAGCCAGGAGGCTAGGGGAGGAATCCCAAGGTTTTTCTAAGGTTCCTTGAGATGTCCTCAGACATGGTTACTCTCAAGGCTGTGTGGTCGTGGGAGGGCACCAGAAGCTCTCTCCTTAAAGGACTCCAACCTGTGACTCTCTAGGAGACGGTGCCACGGGCAAGCCTTGCTAGCCCTCCACATGTCTTCCCCTCATAGGACGCCTCATGGCTTTGGGCCCTTTTGGAGGACTGGGATGAAAAATTTGCCCCTCTACCTTTCTGCCCATCCTATTTCCTCTGCCCTGTCTTTATTTACCCGTTATCTTAGTCAAGACTCCCCCTTCCTATCCTATAGTTTCACATTCCCCAGTCTCTGCCCAAAGGTACCGACTCAACGAGGCCAGACCTTCCCCAGAGGCTCGGGGATGCTCCTGCCCCACCCCTCGATCTAGCGCCCGCACAGCCCCGCCCCCTAGATCTCAGCCGCCCACTGGTACTTCCCTAGGCTCGGATCCCTGGAGCAACCCTAAAGCCTCTCTCTCTCAGCTGCATTTCCCGGAGGAGCCTCCCGCACGGCTGCCCCCCAGTCTCACCCCTACGTCTGCCCCCACTGTCGCATGCCCTGGCCTTGATCGACTCGCCCCCTTGCACCTCTACAGCAGGTCTTCCCCCGGCCCTGCCCCTGCATCTGCCCCCACTGCTGAGTCGGACTCCTGCCCCGCGTCCCCGCCCCCTGCGCCGCGGCCCGCAGCAGCTGCGGTCCCCCTCGGCCCCACCCCTCCATCTGCCCCGCGGCCCCGCCCCCGGGCCCAGCCGCAGCCCCTTCCCGGGTCGCATCCCCAGCAGCCGCTGCCCGCCACGTCTCCAGCCCCCGCCCGAGCCCTCGGCGCCCAGTCTCTGTCGCTCCCCCGACTCCGGGGACCGCCGGGCTCGGTCCAGATGGGGGTGGGGGAGGGGGCCGGTACCTTTAATTCGCCCAGCTCCGCCATCTTGAGACATCGCAGGCGCCCGAGCCCGAGCCCGAGCTCAGGCCCAGGGACCGGCGCACAACTCTCCACCCCGGCGCCGGCCGCAACTGGCGCCTGCTCCGCCCCGTCCGGCCCCTACACCTCCCCTTCCCGGCCCCGCCCGCCGGCTCGGACGAGCCCGGGCCCCGGCCCCGGCCCCTCCCACCGCTCCCGCCCCAGCCCCGCACGTCTTTGGCCGGGATGCGAGACGGGTGGACACGGAGGGAGTGCACGGCCCGGAAGATCGCGGGGTCCCCGGGCGCAGAGGGGAGCAGGCGGGCCACAGGGGCCTGGAGGAGGGGGCTTTGCCACGCCGGAGTTGGGAGGGGATGAGCTTTCAGGGGGCCAAAGAGCCTCGAAATACCGAGGGAAAGTATCGAGAACGGCTACCTCTCAGGGAAATGGGGGAGGGGGAGCGAAGTTCCAGAATACCCTCCTCTTCCTCTCTCCAAGTTTAACCAGCTAAAAGCTAGAGTTCTGCCAACTCGGGAAATGGGTGAGATCCATTTTAGGGGAGCTATGGAGTCGTGAATAGGTCGTTTCAAGACGGCTGTTCTCAAGCTTTCCACCCCCGCCCGCCCCGCCAACCCCCACCGCCAACCACGGCGCAGCTCGGGGTCCGGCCGCGGCGCTCAAACTTGGCAGCAGAAAAGTTTGGTGCGCAGAGCGTGACTTACCGGCACGGCGGCGGGGAGCCGGGAGCGGGGAGGGCGCTCGGCCGGGGGGCTGCGGCGGGGGAGGGGCCGGCGCGGCTCCCGCCGGCGGCGCGGCTGGACGTCGGTCCGGCGCTGGACGCGGCGGTCGCAGCTCCGGCTGGGGCCGCCCCCTCCCGGGTGCGCCCGCGGGGAGCGCGGAGCAGAGGGAGGGGCGGAGTCTGAGCGGGAGAGGGAGGGACTCGCAGGCTGGCGCTGGAGAGATTAACTCCTCGAGTGAGTGGGTCCGGAGAGTGGACAGCCTTGGAGCTCAGCAGTTTCACTACCACTCTGCCGCCCCGCGCTGGTGTACGGGTTCGGGGTTGGAGGCATGCTGGACGTGAGACAGCGGGGACCAGGGATCTGACCGCGTGAAGAGTTCCTACTTGGACGAGACTCTCCCTGGGGGAAAGGCCTGGGCTGCTAGAATCCAAAGCGTACCTAAGCCCTAACTCTCTACCTGTGGCCTCCCGCCTCCTACCCCAAATACACGGACGGACACCAGAGACCTCACACCTTTGGTGTAGCTGAAGGAGGACAGAGGGGGGGTTTTCTTGGCCCGAAAGAACATCTTTCTGCTCCTTTCTGAACTGCTTTCCCTCTTTCAAAGCTTTGGACCTTCCAGGGCCCCATTCTCAACCAAGCTGATCACTCACATGCAGGTCTCGCGAAAGCACCAACTTCAGGGCAATTTATCCAAACTAGGTCCTCACAGCGAACATAGCATTTTATAGTTAGCTGGCTGGGACCTAAATGATAATGCATTTGTTCAATAAATATTTGAATGCTCTTCAGAGATTGTTAGGTGCTTAGGATATAGAAGCCTTGCAAGTTTTCAGCCTAGCAGCAGATAGTTAAACCTATAAACAGCATGTGAAAAGAGTGCTTTAATAAATAATATTAAGAGTTCTCTCATCTAGTTTAAACCTGCAGTGTAATCCTCCCCATGGGACCCCACCCAATCCACAGGTCTGAAGGTGCCAGCCTACCCATATCCCAGGTACCTGCTGAACTGGACTATGTCCAATTACTTAGTGGATTTTGTCCCCAGGGAAGATGTCTGCCTTCTCCTGACACTCAGGTTCTTTCCTTGCTGCTTTGCTGCCAGCAACGGTGGGAACTCAAGCTAAACTCAGACTCAAGTTTGCTAATCCCAACTGTTGGCTCCAACACTTGAGTCTTTTTTTTTGTTGTTCTATTCATTCCTCTAAATCAAAACCATTACTCTGGATTAGTTTGTATCTTCTAGAATTTTCAGAAATTCCAAGGGAAGGAAAATAAGATTTAAAAAAAGACTGGAGAACTCTTTGGGGGTGATGGATATGTTCATTATCTTGACCGTGGATATATGTGTCAGAACTTGTCAAAGGGTACACTTATAAGTCAGTGCAGTTTATCGTATGTCAATTATAAAAGAGAAAGTCAACCTCATCTTAATTCTTAGTGATTTCATGAAGTAGGGATGTGCTTTAATATAGTTCATTTGAGGTTATAAGTTCTACTAACATCCCTACAGGATGCTAGAAAACTAGGAACCGCGGCAGCTGACTCTGATCTTGTATGCAGGCTCCATGAGGACAAGAACCTTTTTGGCGCCAGTCCCTCTCCATCCCCAGTGCCTGGCACATAATGAACTCTTTAAAAATCAGTTTAATAAATTAGTGTTCCCAGACAAAGGAAAGAAGCTGCACATCAGGACCAAGCTCCAGACTGAGGGCATTCAAAGACAGTCTGAACCTCATCATGGCCCGCCAAGCTTCACGCATAAACTCCTACATCTGAAGGCTGCGGTAACAGTTTATGGGGTCGCATAGAGAAAGATCATGTGGGAAGACCAAGGGCTGGGGAAGGTTCCACTCCTGTGATAACCTTGACATCACCGACCCTTCCCACAGCTCAGCCATCCGGGGATCAGCTTCCAGGAGCCCCAGAGGGGGCCCAGGGCCTGGCCGACATCACAAAAGCTGTTTCCTGACTCTGACTTGAACTTAGCTGAATGGTCTCCCCTCTCCAGATCCTTCTCTCGGCAGTTTCTTCATTCTTCCCACCTTGCGCCCCACATGTAATAAGGAATGCAGAGTCTTTTTCCCTTCTTTGGTAACTCCAAGAGCAGGAAGGAAAAGAGAGGTTCGTTTCCCTTAATAGAAACGACTTGGACCTTTTTGATGCTCCTCTGGCAGCTGCACCCCTCTCGCTTTCTCCATCGACCCCTCTCATCTCCATTCTCCCAGCCTTGGGCAGCGCTGAGCCCATCCACCCGCACCCCAGCGCTGACCCTCATCTTCTCTAGGACCTGCTGGACGTAGCTGCTCTCTTCCTGGCCAAACCCTGGAACCGGACTCTGCAGCCCTGTGTGTTCCACGGAAGCCCCTCCCCACTCAACCCAGTTCAGTCTCTTTACCGCCAAACCGCTGCTGGCTGACCCAGCCTAACCCAGCAGGGCGCGGGCTGAGAGAAAGAATGGGGAGGGATCAGCGTCTGGGCCACCAAATTGAAATTCGAGATTTTGGAGTGCTTCACGGCCTCATTTTCACCTAGCAGTTTAGCTGGTGAACGGACAGGAAGGGGAGGACACCTATGGGAAATGGCCAAGAGAGAGACATTTTCTTTCATTCTGAACAGAACTGGAGGGAAGAAGCCAACTCTGAATACCCCTTCGTCCCTTTCCCAGGAATCAGACATTTCATCGCTCTTTGCACCTGGGGCAAAGAACACTGACCACATGAGACCATGTGCTTCAAATCTAAACACGTGGTTTAATACACGAAAGAATATTTTAGATTGTACATCAATCCAGGTCTCTCAATTTCACCTCCCGAAAAAAGATAGTGGACTCAGGAGTCCCAAGGCAGAGAAAAATTATTAGAGTTGTGTCTGTCAGTAAGAGACAGATTTGAGAAAGAAAGGAAGAGTTTCAATCCCCATTTTCGTTGGATGTTGTTTTTCAATCTGTGGGTCTTGACCCATTAGTGGGTGTATTTTGACCAATATATATATATATATATATATATATATATATATATATATATATATATATATATATATATATTTTTTTTTTGGTGGCATATCATAGCAGAGAATAGACTAGAATAGAAATAGTAAAGGCACTTACTATTTCAGATATGTACACACAGGATGTAAAATGTATTTCTTACTATGGATCATAATCAAAGTTTGAAAGCTGCTAACTTATGGGGCCATTTGTGATCAAAAAGGAATGAAAAAGATTCTTTCCTCCACTCCTCTTTAAACAGAAAAAAAAAAAAATGATGATAACCCAGTACCATTCTGCCTCCCGCGTTATTTCCCACAGATCTGGATTCCATCCATACCTCCCCTGGCCACATCCACACTGATTCCAGGGTTCAGGTTCTCAGGTCTGGGATCCATAATGTCAGATGAAGCCCCACCTGCACTATCCCTGGTGGCCAACCCCCCACCCAGCACAGCCCAATGAAGCCTCTGGCAGCCAGGATGCTCATATTTCCTGAAAGAAGAAATTTAAGAAGGAATTGCACACACTTCCACATCCTCAGTCCCCTCCCACACGTGCCAAGATGCTAAAGGCCGTCTCTCTCGACTGGAGAAAATGGCCACCAGAACAGGGTCAGAGAGAAGGATGGGGGATGACTACTCTTTGGGTGAATGGCGTAGGCTGAAGGAGAGATTCTGGAGTTCATAGAGTCCCACCCCAGGAAACAGCTTTGTGCTCTACCCCAGACCTTAGAAGAGTCACCCAACTCCCTTTCTCAGTCTCCATCCCATGCCAGCCCCCTAGAGCCTACCTGCTCACTGACCCATGACTCAGCAATTCTCCATACGTGGCTTCTCAACTAACCTCACTTCAAATACTCTATGCTGTACAGGGCTCCCCAAAAGAGGACTCCAATGCTCATCCTTAACCTCCTTTCCCACGTCCTTTCTCCAAGCTCCTTCCCGCATCACCCTCAAACCACAACTCACGAGGGAGAAACCCCCAGCCTCCTCAGGGCCCAGGTTGCCTCACTCCTGTATGCTGAGGATTCTCAGTAGGATATTGTACACGTCTTGTTCCATGTAGCCCTGTAGGTGGCAGAAAAGAAAGAAAACGGAAATGAACAGAAAATGGGCGGAGACAGGCGAGGGAGAGGCTCTGTGGTATGGCGGAATGCTGTTTACTGTGAGCCCTCGCTTACAGGATTTAACTTCTCCATGGCTGTTTCCTAATCTTTATAAGGAAGATGAGGATGTCTGCTTTTCAGGATTGCTGTGAGGGTTACAACTATGCATACGAAGCAAAGCACCTGGTACACAAGTGTTCGATTCTTTGTAGTTATTATTATTCATAATAAAGGAGCAAGCTGCTCACCTGTTCTTCCTTGGTGAGGGATAAGCTGGCTCAGGAGAGAACTGAGAAAGGGCATAAGGGACAGGAAAAAGCCTTAGAGTAGATCAAGGGATTGCAAAGGAGGAGCAAATACCTCCTCCCCTCACACTCATGCACAACTTCCTTTGATCTACCTTGTAAGGTCCAGAGACCTGGCACCAGAACATCTAAATATCAGCCTTTTGAGAAATGACAAGTATGTACAGGTAAGAGAAGGGACCCCAAATGCACTACCCTCTGCCCAGCTCTCTTTCTCTCCCTCCCCCCATGCTCACCTGAGCAGCATTCAGCAGGTGGTTCCTATAGGTGGAGATGACCTCTTCGTGGTTCTTCTGGGAATCCTGGGAGTGAGCATCAGTGGGGGTTTTGTGCCCAGCCTCCCATACTCACCCTGATCCCCCAAGCATGAGGAACAATAGAATGGAGGGGTCAGCTGGGCCAGGTAGGCTCCCGTGGCCCATCACAGGCCCAGCCTGGACCACTACTCTGCAACTCCCAGGATCTCTCCTGTAGAGACATAACTTCCACCGCCCACCCTCTTCTCTAGCGGCGTCCATTTCCCTGTGGGCCAAAACGTACCTGCAGCTGCAGGGCAAGGCGAGCATTTTCTCCCCGAATTGCTAGGACTTCCTCTGAAAGCTGCTCCAGCTTCTTCAACAATTCCTTGATCTGAAGCCAAGAGAGAAAGAGAACCAGAAGATCCAAGTCATTTTTCACTCCACCACCAACCAAGAGCAAGGTTGACTTCCTTTTACTGCGTATTTAACATGTGCCAGATGCTTTTACACACCTTGTCTCTTCTAATACTCCAAACAGCTCTACTTCTGTTAAGACAAGTACTTCTCTACAGGAAGTATCATTATTCACATTTTGTGGTTATGGAGCCTGAGTTAAGTGCTTGGTCGAAATCATACAGCTAATAAGCGAGGGAATCATGGTTTGGACCAAACTCTCTTTGAATTCCTGGTCCATTCTCTTCACTTTTTATTGGATCTCAACCTACTTCTGACTGTTGACCACGGAGGGAAATAGAAATGAGCTTCTGTGGTTTGTGAGGCTGAGGCACAATTGTGGTGAATGATAACTAGCAGCAGTAGAAATGGTGGCAGTAAGAATAATAACTTTGAGTACTTACCGGTTTTGAAAAATTATTCTGAGTAATTTCAATATAATATTTTACATAATCCTCACAACAATGCTATCATTATCTTTATTTTATAGATTTAAAAAAAAAAACCCACTGAGGCTTAGAAGATCAATCACTAAGTTTGGAAACTGAAATTCAAACCCAGGTGATCTCAGTCTAGAGTCCACTACACTATTTTCTTCTGTGTGTTTTTCCTCTTTCCTCTTCTCCTTCGACACCAACACAAACTCCATCTTTAATTAGCCTCGCCCCACACTGATTCCTATTCTGTATAACATCCCTTCCATTTTCAGGCACCCTATTATCTAAATTGTATACTCCCTACAGTTTTGAATCATTTTAAACTTGATCATGTACGCAAATTTTAATAAGTCTGACTTCATTCATTTCACAAGAAGTGCTAGAATTACTAAATTCGTTTGCGAATTGATCTTTTTTAGAATTCATGAGACACATCACCTAGAAATATGTAGATTTACTCTCACTTTGGGAGCAATCATTAGGAAACTCGAGTATCTAACACAGCGGTGGTCAAACCTTTTTTCTTTGCATGTGGGAAGCTTTTGTAGAACGGTACTCTGAAGTGGGAGGGGCGAAGAGGGGTATGGTCTGGTCTACTATTCTTCATCAGTCAGCCCTTGAGTTATCTCCTCAGAACTCTCACAAAACCACAGCAACCCGCCGCATTATCAGACCTCTTCTCAGGCTAATAGACTATTTAAGTCAAAAGCCTAAGAAACTATAGTACCCCACCAGTGGCAGCCCTGCCCACTCTGCTTCTGAACCCAGAGTCCCGAATTTTAATACCTAAGTCCCCTTCTCTCTTCTATACATGTCTCGCCTCCATTCTCAACCCCAAAGCCCCTCAGACCCAGAAAACATGGTGTGGTCTTTGCAGATGACTGGTGTTCTGTTTGGGGGGCGTTAATCCGACGAACCGAAGGTAGATGCAGGCGAGCAAACCCCTAAACGCACAGAAGAAGCGTGCCTCGCCGCTCCCCGCCGCTGCCTGGCTGCTCACCTTGGCCTCCTTGTCGCGGCAGGCCCCCAGCAGGTGCTCGGTCTTCTCTCTGAGCAGCTCCGCCGTTTTCTCGAACTGCTCCGAGCGCCCGCGCATCTCGCCCGCCTGGCGCTCCTGCTCCGCGGCCCGGGCCGCCAGGCTGCCGCTCCTGCGGCGCTCCTCTGCCACGGCCTCGCGCAGCCGACCCATCTCCCTGCAAGCCGTGTTGTACTTCTCCAGCAGAGCCTTGAGCTCCTGGCCCCACGCTTGGGCCTGGGCCACCAGCGAGCCCCGAGTTTTCTCGTGCTGCCGCAGGCTGGCCGCCTCCCGGGCCCTCAGCTCAGCCACCTCCTCGGTGGCCTGGTAGAGCAGCTTCTTCAGCTTCCCGATCTCCTGGCTCTTCCCGCTCATCGTGGCCTGGACAGCCCGCAGCTCTTCCTCCAGCTTCCCCAGGTCTTGCTCCAAAGCGGCCACTTCGGGGCAAGCTGGGACCCTTGACGAGGCGCCTGGCTCCCCACGCTGGGCGGGGGACCCCCGCAGCCGCTGGTTTTCCTCCTCCAGCCGAGCCAGCACCTGCTGGGCCTCACGGTGCCTGGCCACCAGGGTGCTGATGCAAGCCTGCAGCTCCTCCAAGGGCTGGGTCGCTGAGCCCCGGGCGCTTCCTTTGCCCACCAGGTCTGGGGGCAGGCAGTCCCACAGCCCTCGGAGGCCACTGCTCTGGGAGGCCAGGCGCTTCCGCAGCTTCTCGGTGGCCTCCTTCTCCATGGCCAGTTCATCGGTCAGCAGCCCCACACTGCGCCGCAACTGCTGGAGCTGGCCCTGCGCCTCCGGCTTGGGCACAAACTCCCGCTGCAGCCGCTGGCTCAGGGACTGCAGCTCCCCCTGCAGCCGCTGCCGCTCGCGCCCCAGCGTCCCCAGCTCCTCCAGCAAGTTGCTGTTGCTCAGCCTCAGTGCTGACACCTCCTTCTCCAGTGGTCCCTTTGCCAGGCCTCCTCCTGGCATCTGTTCCCCGCCAGGGGCGCCTAGAGGCTCCCCCCGGGCTCCCGGAGCCCTTTGCTCCCTCCCTTCATCCTCTTCGGTGATGGTCTCTGGGCCCACCTTTGGGGCTCCCTCTTTGGGCTCCTGGGCAGAGGCCTCAGGTGTTTCCTCTAGTACCGCCTTTGCCCGATCCAGCCTCACCAGCACCTGCTCCAACCTGGCCTCCATCTTCTCCCAGGCAGCTGCTGCAGCCTCAGCCTGGGGTGTCCCCAGAGCTCCTTCCAGGACCGGTCTGGACAAAGCCCCCCAGGCGGCATCCTTTTCCCGCCACACCGCAGCCAGTTCCTCCCTCAGCTGTAGCAGGAGCTGGGGCGTGGCTGCTGTGCCCACTGGCTCCACCACTGTGCCTGTTGGTCCGGCCCCTGGGGCCTGGGGCCTCCCCTTCTGGCCAGCAAGCAGCTGCGCAGCATGACCAGGGCCCAGGGCCTGTCCGCCGTTGGCAGGCAGTTGTCGACCTGTGATGTTCCCCATGGTCTCTGACCTTGGGCTCTGGAGTGGCCTCTGTTCCTCTGGTTGGGACCTTCCATGGGCTTTGTAAGGGATCTCCCCTGGGGCTGAACCCTCAGCCTTCTCGGGAGCTGATACCAGGTTTGCCGCAGCCGCGGCTGCCGCCTGCTGCTGCTTCTTTAGCTCTTGTATGCGCTCAGCCAGCAGGGCCAGGGGACAGCCCTGCTCCATGCCATCTCCTCCAGGCCGGAGGGTGGAGCCCTGCCCTCCTGGAGCTCCGGGCTCCTGGGATAACAGGAGCCCCAGCTCCTGCACCTGCTCGCGAATCTGGTTCTCCAGGCCCAGGTAGGCTGCTGCTTGAGCCTTACACTCTTCTTCCTTTCGCACGAGCTCCTGCTCCAGCTTAGAAACTTTCCGCCGCTCCTCCTCGTACTTCCACCTCCACTCGTCTGAGCATGGGTCTTCATCCTCCTCATCCTCCTGCTCCTCCTCGGGCTCTGCTTTCCATGAGTTCTTAGGTGGAGAACCCACCTGAGGCTCAGATGGAGGGGCCTGTATAGGAAACAGAACAGCGGAGGAAAGCCAGGCACCTCTCCCGGCCCCCGGCAGGTCTTTCTTCTCCTAGACGGTCCTGACACCCCATGCAGCACTGCCTGGGAGAGTCCAGTGGGTGGCCTGGGGTGGATCAGAAGGGGAGGCGCTTAGCGGCCTACCTTAGATGCAACATCCGGGTGTTGAGCTAGCCCCTGACCTGTATAAAAAGACATGGGGGAAATGAGAGCAGAGACAGACCCCAGGTGCTTCTAACCCACACTATATCTTCAGACCCTCTGAGAGGAGTAGCCCCGCAGTGTCATGACTCCGGCCACACATGTCTTCCTGGTGCCAGCAGTCAGTGGGTCCCTAACTACCCGGCAACCTTGGTTCCCTATCCCAGAGATGTGCCTGCTCATTTATTTTGTTCACTCACTCATTGGACAATGTGCCAGGCACTGTTACAGGCACCAGGACATCAGTGGTGAGCAAAACAGAAATGGCTGGTCATCTGAGGGGTTTACTGTCAACTAGGGGAGAGAGAGATTGACACCCAAATCACACAAAGAGGCGTACAATTACAATTCAGAAATGCTGGCGATAATACTGGTCAGAGTCGCCTTCCGTGAGAGATGAGGCTTCGCTAGGAACTTTGTGACCATGCTTTCAGGAATGTGAGGTCCTCTCATAGTAGCAGCAATAAATAAGTAAACCCTCAACTAAACTGACAATTATTTGTCAGATGAATTATGTCCATGGGAACACATGGGATTCTGGGAAACTTCTTTGAATCTAAGGTTATCAAGGAGAACCCTGAAGTCACAAAAGGGCTTGGCTTTACCTCTCCGCTGCCGGCGGCTCAGGGCCTGCTGCAGCAGCCTCCACAGCTCCTTGTCCTGCGTGCGCATACCGTAGTACAAAGCATCGTGCCCCATGCTGTCCACCGCCCCCACGTCGGCTCCGTGGCTCAGGAGCAGTTCAGCCACCTCGGCGCTGCCTTTCTCACAGGCCAGGATCAGCGCCGATCTGTGGGTTGGGACGAATCTGAGCACAGACATTCCCCATGGAATCCAGGAGCCCTGGCTCCAGACACTCCACTCACGAGGTCAGCTCTCCCTCCGTGTGGGCAGGAGAACCCCAGACCAACACCAGCCAGCAACAAAGCATCAGGCCAGACCAGAACTTTTCACATGTCATTCCTGGGAGCTGCAGCATCGGAAAGCAAGGGGCCAGTTGGAAGGGCTCCATTTTCCTCTGCTTTATGTATTAAGGTTCTGCATAAATTCTTTGTTGGAAAAAAGGACCAACTTGCCTTTTTTCCCAAGTGCGTGTGCACGCGCGCGCGCGCACACACACACACACGCACACACACTTTGCCCTGTGGCTCCCTTCTAGGTTGGTCAGGGTCTGGACTGGGGGTAGGGAGAAGGGAAAGGCTCACTTGTCATCCTTGTCTGTGACATTGACTCGGGCCCCTCTCTGCAGCAGCTGTGAGCAGATGGCTGCGTGAGCACCCAGCGAGGCAACCATCAGGGGTGTCCGTCCGTCCTGCACAGATTGAGGAAAGAAGCTCCGTGAGAAGCCACGGGGAGCCGGCGTTTCACGCAATCCTACCAACTCCCCTCTTCCCGCACCTCTCCAGGAAAAAAGCCCGGGTCCCAGGGCTAAATACTCCTTTTCAAAGGGTTAGAAGCTCTCCAGAAGGTAAGGCTTAACTGCTCTGAGAGGAAGAGGGGGAGGGGCAAGGGCAGGGGGAGGAGCAGGGGGAGGAGGAAGAGGAGGTGGCCCTGCACAACCCTAGGTCACTGAGCTTGGCCAGTCAAGCTCAGAGAGAGCGGGAGCCTCCCGGTACAGGGCACTGCCCAGCCACCCTGATCACACTCACATTATCCAGGACATCCAGGAAGGCTTCGTGGTCACACAGCAAGAGCACACTGGAGGCACAGCCGGAGGAGGCTGGGGAGAGTCGAGGGACAATTAGGTTAAAGGGAAGCAGGAAGGACACCTAGTCAGACCGTGACCCAACATCCTCTGCAACCATTTAAGCAGCCGGCCCTGGCCTGCCCTTCCCGGCAGATGTCATCATCCCCTCCCTTCCCACCCTACGGTCCCTGCGTCCCTGTTTCTCACCGGTCCCCTGACACACACCTGCCCAGTGCAACGGACTACGATTTTCCGCATCCACAGCATCTTCGTTGGCACCATGCTGCAAACAGCCACCAAGGGAAGCAGCACGGAGCATGGTGTTAATGTCTCCATCCCATACCCACCGTTGGGCAACCAACTTCCGTATTACTATGGGGAAACGTGGGAGGACCATGGCTTTGGCCAACTACTAGGCAAGCGCAATTCATTTCTTGCAGATGACAGGCAGCCTTGAATCTCAGCCCTGGTTCTTAAACCTAGGGCCTAAGAAAAACCAGATTATAGATAAATAAACAAGCTAGGGAAAATAACACCTGAGTCCATGACTGGTACTCTAGGACCATAATTGGGGAACTTGGAAAGAGCTGAGAGGAGCAAAAACAGAACACTTGCCCAATGGCCTGTTGAACGGTGCCTTTTGTGCTTTTTTTTTTTTTAGGCAAGGCAACCCTTGGTTGACCTCACAGATTGCAAGGACCTTGTCAGCTTACAACCCCTTATTTTATTTATTTATTTATTTATTTATTTATTTATTTATTTATTTATTTATTCTTACACCTACAGCACCTGGTCTTCCCAGGCGGTCTCTCACCCAAGTACTAACCAGGCCCGACCCTGCTGAGCTTCCGAGATCAGATGGGATCGGGCACGTTCAGGGTGACATGGCCATAGACCTTTTGCACTTTTGGAGACTTATTGATCAATTGTCCACATGCCATTTCACGTGAATATTTTCCTTTGTGCTCCTAGACTACCAACTCCTCAAAAGCAGACAGTAGGGTGGGGGTTTAATTTGAAAACCTCTCCCCTCCTTCTGCCTGCGCATCGTCACAGCAACTAGTCTCTGCAGCGGCTGTGCCAATGGCAGAGCTCGATGTATGAGTATTAACTGACGGACAGTCAGTCCCTGGCAACTCTGCTATGTGACCTGCCCTCGGGGACAGCATTAAGCATGGTGCCTGCGCATAGCAGATGTTAAATAAATGTTCATAAATTAATGAGTAAATGATTACCTGCTCTCTTACTGGGGTTGAGGAGGGAATACTTGACCAAATATTGCTCGTGACATCAAGAAAAAAATAAGGAAACTCTGGGTTCACTTCCTCCCTTCACAGGCGTAGTATCGAGGGGTTGCTCTTACCTGGAGCAGGACCTTGACACATTGCGGCTGACAAGAGATGGTGGCCAAGTGCAGGGCGGTGCTTCCTGGAAAGAGAAAGAAGGGGAGAGGGAGGTGGGTGGCCCCATGCAGGCCGGTGACTCACAGGGAGGGAAGGCAAGAGACGCACAGATAATCAGAGGGAGATTAGAAAGAGAAGCTCTCAGCCTCACAGGGCCAGAAATTCCTGTTTCCCAAGTGCCTGGTACTTGGGGTGGAGGTGGGAAGTGGGTGAGGTATACCCAGCTTGCAGGGAGGGGAACCCCTGGAAGGATGCTGGCCAGAACTTATGAGGCGAGAAGCAGGGGGCTGCAGTTGGAACCCCCAGCAGGCGCCAGCACCGGCCCCCGCCGCTGCTGCAGAGGGAAAAGTGAGCAGCATGGTCCAGTGCTCGGTCTAACTCACCATCCTCGTTCTTGCTGTTGATGTCAGCCCCATTCGCGATCAGTATAGTCAGACATTCTGTCAGGCCTTTGGAGGCCGCCAGATGAAACCTGCCAGAATCAAGGCCGAGAGGCAGAAGGATGACGGACCAGGGGATGAGGAACAGGAGAATCTTAATAAGCACTGCTTGCTGTGCTCCCTCACCCCGAACTCAATCCCAAAAGCAGAGAAGGAAACTCCCCTGGCTTGACTTCTGAGACAGAGAAGGCGACATTGGTGGCCTACTGTCATAAAGTCAGAGGAAGCTGGAAGCAAAGACAGGAATAAGAGCTACAGGTCCCGAGCAATCTCGAGAGTGTTGCAGAGGTAGGTGTCCAAGGACACATAACTACTCGAGCACAGGACCCGTAGCAGACCTAAGGGGCCACAGAAAGAGTCAGTCGGAGCAGAGCAGAGGGCTGGAGGCTGACCCGGGCACAGACAAAGGGTAATATCCCTTTTGTCCGACTCACTCCTTCTAGTCATGTGACTCTTGGTTACCACTTCATTCTGAATTTCTCAAGCATACACACCTTCCTCCTTATGCAATGACGAAATACCCTATTTAGTGTTATGTATCAATTTTCTCTTCATTTCATGGGCTTTATGTCCTTTTGGGGGGTCAGTTTTGTCCATCTGGGTGGAGCTGAGGGACAGTATCTTCTTCTCTCACTTTGTGCAGCGCCAGATGTGTAGTAAAGATAAATTAACACAAAGACGGCGCTAAAGTTGTAGGCATTTCCTGGTCCCATATCATAGTCAGGGCTTGGAGCTTTTAAAAAGAACCACATGCCGAGGGTGGGGCCAGGAGGACTTACTTACGGGGACTGGCCGTTCGAGTCTAGCTTGGTGGGTTGGGCGGACTTCCTGGAGGCCAAGGCAGCCACGCGTCCCACGTCCCCCCGCTGCACAGCTTCCAGCAGCTTCTGATCACGGCGGTTCCATCTCTCCACCTGGTTCCAGAGCCATAGATGGTGCGAATACAGGGGGTGGGGGTGCAGTGGAGAAAGAGAAGGAGGAGGTGGTTAGGACGATGCCAAGCAAGGGGACAGGAACATCCCTGAGGTCCTTTCAATATTCCACACGTCGTTTAGCCTAGATCACTTCATCCTTCATAGGTGGGCCAGTTAAATGGTCACCAACTCCTATGGCACTGAGTGCTGCTGCCCGTTATCATCAGCCCTGGACCAAAAGGTGCTTAAACTACTGAATTAACAATCATTTTGAGTGCTGAATGCAGAATATTGCAATTGTCTTTTTAATCATTAACACGATTACTGTTCGGCGCTCTCGGAGCGAGCCTAGCCCCACTCTCGAGGTCTTGCTGGAGCGCACTGAACCGGCCCCTTGTTGGGCTCACGTTGCCTTTCACCTTCCCATGCAGCTCTGCGATCTGCCTTCCGATATTTGAGAAATCAAGGCACCTTGCTTCATGGCACAGCCAGTTCAAATACCTAGCCATACCATTTCTACCCCTTGGCTTTGGGCCCCAAAACCGGGAGGAGGAGCACAGAGTTTCGGTTTTCCCATCTCGTATCTCTGTCCTTTACCTGGCTGCTCTTCCCCTTCCCTGGCAACCATCACCGACAGGTGACGAAGGACTCTGGCTGGGCTAGAGGAGGCAGCAAGAGGCGGCTCCCCTCCTCCTCGCCCTGTTTCGTTTCCTGGAAGGGAGCAGCTGTCTGAGACGACAGCCACACCTGGCATGCATTGTTCTATCATTCCAGCTTGACTTTTGCAGGAAGTGGGGCAATTACAATAATTAGAAGTATCACAGGGTGTGAAAGAGAGAGCTGTATAAAAACACCCAGGGCTGAAAGCCTGGTTTGATCCAGAGAGAGGGAAGCAAAGGAAGAAGGGATGCAACAATTTGCTGAATATTTTGT